>PVLA01005419.1:0-146993 GCA_004027455.1 Hydrochoerus hydrochaeris | reverse complement strand
CTCTTCTTTCTCTTCTCTTCTCTTCTCTTCTCTTCTCTTCTCTTCTCTTCTCTTCTCTTCTCTTCTCTTCTCTTCTCCTCTTCTTCTCTCTCTCCTCTCCCTCTCCCTCTCCCTTTCTCTCTCTGTTTTGTGTGTGGTACTGGGGATTGGCCCCAGGGTCCTCACCCTGAGCCACATCTCCAGCCCTTTTTCTTTAAGACTCTAAGACGACTTGCTAAATTGTCCAGTCTAGTCTCATGGCAATCTTCCTGGCTCAGCCTCCCAGAGTGTTGGGATTACAGGCCTGTGTTATCATACCTGGTGAGAGGGCATCTAAATGGCAGTGATTTCTGGGCAGATTTCAAAGGATCCACATTGTCAAGGCTGTCCCTGATCTGCCTCAAGAAGCTTCTGTGTAGTTCTAAGGTGCTTTGGGCTCAGTGGCCCTGTCACAGAGGTGCACTGGTGTGAGATGCTACGGACTTGCTGGTACGCGGGCCTCTGAGGCCAGGACTGATGTCACTTTGCCACAACCCCACCAGGGCTTGGGGAGGCACTGCTGACAAAGCGCATGAGCCCAGTGTTCCTCTGGGAAGCCAGGCAGCCCTTAGCCAGGGAGGACTAAGGCAGACGGCCTACCTCACCGGCGACGTGCTGGAACAGGGCCCGGAACTGCTGCTCCTCCTCCGTCTCCTGCTCAGGGAGAGTCGGCTGCAGGGGCTGAAATGTAACCAAAGGCCCACAAGGAAGAGAACTGACATTCACTTCCCCAGGGACACATCACGGTGCTCCCCCCAGGGAGAGCCAGAACTGTGCCCAGCTGTATATCAATTTGGGGTGGGAAGGCAGAGTCTGGAGGCCGTGGGAGCTCTTCAGAACCAGATCCTGAAGGACTGGGTCAGCTCTGGACTCAGATGTCAAGGGACAGACTGTTCTCAAGCTGGGTCTAAAGACCTCACTGGATTTCGTCAGTGACTCATGAACTAGGCAGCTTCCTATCTGTAAACACAGCCTCTTGGCTGAGCTGGCAGAACAATGAGGTTTTAGAGGCAGCCTGAACAGGTCCAGAAGTAGGATGATAATGAAAAAGGATTGATAGACTAGACAAGGAGTTACAGCCTTCTAATCTCAGCGCTCTGGGAGGCTGACCACTGCAAGAGCTCAACTTGTAGCTTGGTCTGGACAATTTAATGAGATAGTCTCAAAGCTAAAAAAAAAATTTTTTTTTAAAAGGTCTGGGGATAGAGCCCAGTGCAAACGCCCTGGGGTCAATCCCTGGCAAAAAAAAATTTCAGAACAAAGTGATTGAATAACTCCAGGAATTGCTGTCAACTTTACTTATGGAGGTTTTAGGAGATGGTTTTTTCCCTTCCTGGCTAGAGCTGGCCTGTATGGGGTCTGGCTGTTGTATCTCTCTAGGTATTTCTTTTTCTCTTTCTTTCCTTTCTCCTTTCTTTCTTTCTTTCTTTCTTTCTTTCTTTCTTTCTTTCTTTCTTTCTTTCTTTTTTCTTTTTTTGTGGTACCTGGGATCGAACTCATGACCTTTTGCTTGCCAGGCAGGTGCTTTGCTGCTGAGCTACATCCCCAGCCCCTCTCTGGGTATTTCTGAATGTAGGTGAACAGCTTAGTCTTGACGTGGTGACATAGACATCAGCATGAGTGACCCTATTTCGGTTAGGGACCAGGGCAGAGGCTCTGTGCCAACCTGCAGATTCCCTAAGTTCCTGTTGGCATGGAAGAAAGGAAAGGAAGCTGGCCCTGACTACTGGCTGGCTAGGGGCTGCCAAACCCTAACCTCTGACAGCAGTTACTGCTGCCCTGTCCTGTCGGGTGGACAGGGGACCCTTGGAAGGCAGGAATCTGTCTACTACAGGTGCCACTGCAAGACAAAGCACGTCTGAGGAGGCTTTGATTTCCCTGTTTCCCGGTGCTGATGGGTGGAGGCCAGAACAGCAGATCCAGCTGGGGAAGACCTTTGAGCTTCCTGAAGGTCTTGCAGCCCTGGGGTAAAGTGAAATCGGCCCCTCTGCTCCAAAGCACACACAGTGCAGGGAGAGTCCCTGGAACTCCTGGCAAAACAATCTACCTGCTCCATTCCTTTCCTTTTGTTGATCATTTTTCTTAAATAAATGTACTTTAAGTGATTTTGTTCCCTCCACAAGCATCAGGCACCTCTCAGGGGGAGGTAGAGGTCCAGAGGCAGAGGGCGACATGCAGAACTTTATGCTGACCGCCTGCCTCAGCCCTGCTGTAGCCTGTGGGTTGTGCATGGAGCTTGGCATCCAGAGCTGGAACCACAGCCACAAACCCAAGCATAAGCACCATTTCCTGACCTTGAACTTTGAGGAGCACGATGGTCAGCAGAGGGGGTTCCAGGGCCTTTGCCCACATCCCATTCTCACCACAAGGGCAGAAGACTCACCTCCGGAAGGTGGATGTCTACGGTTCCGTCTAGGTCCCTGCAGGGTGGAGAACACACCTCCTCAGCTATGGAGTAGCTTCTCACGGAGGCTCCAGCCACAGCAGGCTCCGTGTGGCTGGAACCCTGCTTGTTCAATGCCCTTCACCTTTCACGGGTTTGCAGACCCTAGTAAGCCTTCACATTTGCCCCAGTCTGTATTGCTTACCTTTTTTGGGGTTTGCAGAACCCTCACCTTGACACCTGCCCCAGCCACTCAGACCCTGGCTGGCACAGCAGCAAGAGGGAGATGGGGGCAGCCCTCCCCCAACTACAGCTTGCAAATCCTAGACTTCTAGAAACAAAAAGTTAAACAAGCATATGCTTCCTATTTCCCTGATGCGTGTTAATAAGGCCACTGATGAAGGGATGTGTGGATCAGGGGGCCACCAAGGCCCCATAGGCAGGATCGTCTCACCCCACATGTGTCCCATCAAGGGGCTCCCAAGGGAGATGCGCAGGGCTCAGCTGTCTCAGCCCACCCGGAATTTATCATGGGGTGGGGAGGATTTAAAAAGATCACAGAGTCCATAGAGTCAGGACCAAAACCAAAAAACAAACAGAAACACAAACACAAAAACTCTGAAGCCGCAAGCCTCACCCTTTGCCCTCCCTGCACAGCTGACCAGGGTCTGTGTGTTTGTTTGCTCCTGTTTGAGGAAAAGAGGAAAAATGATGGAAACTGTTAATTTTCCTGTTCACACATGTAGGGGAGTCCCAGTGTTTTGACAGCAGTAACACTAGGAGGGAGACTTCAGCTTCTGTTGACAATAAAACCATTAGAGGAATTCAGTCTTACAGGTTAAAACCTGAGGCATTCCCCAAGAAAAAAGAAAACATTCAAAGGAGATACAATAAACAAACAATCAAAGAAACATAAAGACTGGGCCAGGCAGTTCTCCCTGGTCTCTTCATCTCCTGCGCGCACACAAAAGGATCCTTCTAAAATTCTCTAACCGAGTTAAAAAGTTAAAGACTTTACTCTTCTATGTAGCCGAGAGAAAGAAGCAGCCCTTGGTGGTCAGCATGGCTGGCTCGGGGGTGCAGGGTCTTCTCTATGCAGCTACCCACCCTCTGCTCACTGAGCAGCAGGAAACCAGGGCGGGCTGCGTGTCACCGCTGCATCTCTCTTGTCAACACTGGGCAGGCTGCTCTTCCAGGGGATTTACCTAGCAAAACTACAGAACCAGTCCTGGCCACTATCTGTGACTTTTAGAATAACATCTTTGGGTAAAGAAACAGATTTTTTTGTTGTTGTTTTGAACCATTTTCCCTCTGCTACAGAGTAACCAGTGTTGGAAGGCAGCAGTGGGAAATCTTCCACAGAAGTAAGAGATACAGCTGGACATGGAGGTGCACGCCTGCAATCCCAGCATTTGAGAGGCTGAGGCAAGAGGACTGCTGCCAATTTGAGACCAGTCTTACTGAGTGAGTCCCTGTCTAAAAAAAAAAAAAAAAAAGTAACGAATACAGAACGATTTTGTGACAGACTTGGAATGAGTGTGGGGAGTGTGAAGTGGTCCAGACTGTCAACATTCATGTAAAGTATATGTCACTCTGGAGACATGGAGTCATTACAAGCACAGAAATTAGTCTAGCATCCCTAAATGTGTGTTTGGATCTGGATTGTCCCCCAAAACTCTCATGGGCACAGAGGCAACCCTTTGAAGGGTAGCTGGCTTATCCAGGCACTGTAGCCCTTAGAGTCTGCTGCTGGGAGGTGGGGCCTGGTTGGAAGAGGTCACCGGGAGGCGTGACCTGGAAGGGTCTGTCTGCCTCCCACGCACTTCCCTTCTGTCTCTGCTTCCTGAACGCTGTGATGTGATCAGCCTTCCTCTGCCTTACCTTTCTGCTGTGCTACCAGCCATGGAGCTACCAGCCATGGAGCTACCAACCATGGACTGAAGCTTCTGAAACTGTGAGCCGAAATAAAGCACTGCTCCTTAAAGACAGGTGTGTGAGGTATTGTGTCTCAGAGATGAGGAAAGTGACTAAATCAATGTGCCCCCACCGGCAGAAGTTTCCTGGTGGAGTGTCCTAGTGTCAAGGTCCGGAAGGCAGAGGCCCATGCGCATGATTCTGGGAGCAGTTGGGCCAGCAACTCTTTATCAGTTTGCCTAAAGATGAGAAATACAGAGCTATGGGGAGATGTGTGCAGCTTTCGCAATGCTGTTTCGCAGGGCACAATGGCAAAGGTGAGATGCGGGTGTGGTCCCTGTGTACCACTCAGGGGGAGGATTCTGGAGCCACTCCCTTTCCGCACCTGGTGATGGCCTTCTTTTCTGAAAAGATCCTCAGACAGAAGTCAGCCTCTTGATGGGGCTCGAAGGTGCTGGGGATCAGAATGTACTCCCCCGGAGGCAGCCGGAAGCGGTCAGAGACTTCCCTCAGGTTGATGAAGGTCTTGCTTCTGGCCAGGGAGGCGTGGTACCTGAAGAAGTCTCTGCTCAGGTGTCCGTGCTCCTCAGGGCTCTGCAGTGGAAGCAGGGCATTCTAGGGGCCACTGCTTTCAGCTCCTCAGATTCAGGAACTGGATGTAGATCTAGGGTATGGGAGCGGGCACTTGGGAGCTCAGATCTGTATGGGTACTCGGAATGCACTTTGGTCCCCTACCTGGTAAATGGCGTAGCCTATGGTCAGCATGTCAGCACCAAACCTCTTGAGTTTCCGCCGATCCTTCTGCATCAGGGCTACAAGGAAAGTGCATCCCTCCTGACCCTCATCTTGCTCTGTCAGGGACAGCTGTATCTGTGGATTAGTCCAAAAGGTATCTGCCATGTGAAAGAAGTGAGCAGGTTATTGTCACTTCCTTAAAAGTACAAAGAATACATGTGACACACACACACCCCATTTCACCCATTCCATTGGGTCATCCCAACCTTAGAAAGTGCTCTTTTCTCTCCTTGTTCTAATTATCCCCTTGCCCTGCCTGTGATCCCCAACAAAAATCTCCAGTGTCTCCTCTTCATTTCCACCTCTTTCTGAAGGACATCCTCCTGGTTCTAGTATGCTTAGGTTTGTTCCATCATATTTTTTCCGCTTGGTATTTCAGAGGAAAGAGTAGCGAGCTTGTGTCCTGAGTCATTTGAGTAGATTGGACCTTACTCCCCATCCAAGGATGAACTCAGATCTATCACAGTCCCTTTTGCCACACAGAATCGGAACAAAGACACTTAGCTCACAGCATTTACCAGACAACACTGGAGGTAGTCAGGGCTGCTGTGTGCTGACTCTACGGGCTCTTGCTAGGGTGTAGAGAGAGTCCAGGAAGGTCTGAGTGTGGTTGGCAGACCTCCCATGCTTACAAAGCAAGCCAGACTGAAGAAGAAGTCAGCACACGAAGAAATCAGAGTGGAGGATGATCAACAAACAGAGCCAGAGCCCTGATAGTACCATGCCTGAAGCCTGATCTACTTCGTTGTATGTTTCAGTTTTGTAGGACAATTAATCTAGTATGGCTTGTGATTTCCATTTCCTATACTGGTAACAATCCAAAAGGTAAATAACCCAAGTGATAAAAATGGATTTTCCCCTTGAAATTCTTATCAGCTTCTTACTAATACTCTATAGCTTTCTTTACACTGCTCATCCCTGAATCTGGTAGTTCAGCTCTACAATTCAAGCTCCCCCAAGGGTCCTGGCTCTAACTCTTGGTGTCCTGGGCTGGGCTGGATGTTGGGAATGACAGCAGGATTGATAGAGAGCCACCTACCCAGGAAATTGCGGCAGCCCCCAGCTGTGGAACCCCGAACCCAACTTCCTTGGTGGACTATGACCTCCCATCTGTGGAGAGTGTCCTCCTCCAGGGCATCAGGCGTAAGGTTGCAAATCTCCACCTTGTCAAAGTGGGTCTTGAAATCCTTAAATGCCATCCTGCAGCAAGATGAAGTGTTGATATGCAGGAGATGATGGCAATGACACCATCTGTCCTCTCTGTCAGTCATCCAACTCTGTCTCCATGGAATGGGGGACAGAAAACACTACAGAAAGGTAAAATAAAGATTTTAAAAGGTGGAAAAATGCAAAACCATAGCTTAATGGGAAGTGATAAGGGCTAGAGAGGAAAACAAAGTCAGGCTGGAGGGTGGCTATTACCCAGACAGACGCTGGGCAGGCATTGTGGGTGGAGGGCTGTACAGGTTTATCATGTTTGTCAATTTGCCTGGCTTGGGAACCACCTAGGAGATTAGTAAGGCAACTTCTGGGTGTGTCTGGTGGGCTATGGCAGTGTGACCTTGGGAACTATAACTGGTCTCTGGTCCTTTCCTCTTGGGCTCTTTCTCCACTCTCTGCTACCTGGATGCCGTGGGCTGAGCAACTTTCTTCCAGCCACTCTTCTGTCATGATGTTCTTACCTTGGAGCTATCTCCAACCTGGACTGAATCCCCTGAACCATTAGCCAAATTGAACCTGTTCTTTAAATTGTTTTCTCAGGTGTCTGATCACAGTGATTGAAAAAAGCTAATGCATGATCTAAAGCAGATGGATGAAACGAGAGGTTCTCTGGGGTCCTAGTGTAGAGGTGTCCAGGCAGAGGAGAGCTTGATGTGCTCATGGCCCATTAGGAAGGGCCAATGAGATCATCACCAGGCCAGTTACATATCAGTCAGGGACGAGATCCAGAGGAGTGGCAGTTGTGGGGTAGGCAGAAGGGGGTGGCTTTGACTCTGAGAAGATGGGAGCCACTGGAAGGTGACCTGGCCAGCAAGGAGGTCAGTTCATCTTTCCAGGAATGGAGATGGAAGTGTTGCTCAATTCAGCTTGGGGTATGAGCAGTTGTCAGATTTAAGAAAAACCTAAAGCAGATGCTGGGTCTGCTGAGGGATTGGCTAAGGGATTGGATGTGGGGAGGGAGAGTATGAAAAGAGAGCTGTGGGGTAGTCAGGAGCAGGCACAGGGTATAGGGGTGGGGTGCTCCTCTGAGGTGTCTGCTGGGCACTTGGGGGAGATGTGGCACAGGTAGTGGGTGTTTGAATCTGGAGTCCCAGGGAAAGGTGCTGATGAGAGAAGCTGGGATCATCAGTGTGAAGAGGGACTTTAGAGTTTGGACACAGTGAGGTCACCCAAGGGGTGTGAATAGACAGTAAGGAGGGAGTCTAGGTAGTGAGTTCTGGGCCTGATGCCAAGAGGTTGCAGAAGAGGAGGTGCCAGTGCAGGGCCATGAGCAGCCCCAGAAATGAGGTATCAGTGTGTCACTGACTGAGAGGAGAGGCCGTGGCCTGTACCAGGCCACCCAGCAGGCTGGAGGCCATTCTGGTGGGAAAAAAAATATGTGTGATAAATGCATGGTCTGTTGCTACAGTCTGAACTCACATGCTGAAAAGCAATCACCAGTGTGATGGTCTGAGGAGGTGGGGCTTTGGTTGGGTCAGGAGGATGGTACATTTTGGACAGGATTAGTGCCCTCAGAAGGTCCCAAAGAGCTCCTCGGGCCCTTCTTCCCTTTGAAAATCTGGCAACCAGGTCTCTCTAGAACCAGATCCAGTTTCAGGACTGTGAGGAAGGAATACATTTCTGTTGCTTAGAAGCCCTGGCCCATGGTATTCTGTTATAGCAGCATGAATGCACTTAGCATGGAAATGTGGGAAGCTGAACCAATGCCTGCTGAGGCAATTCCTGGGAGAAAGGAGAAGCTGGGCTATTTGTGTGCTTGGTGCTGCTTGGTGCATTTAGGTGTTCGGAGGAGATGAGTCCAGGCAGGAGCAGGGGGGCTGCAGGGCACAAAAGAGACAGAGTTCAAAAATAGACATGGGCAATGGCAGGGCTGCAGGAGGAGCTGCTTCTGGATTCTACAGTGAGATGTGAAATTGAGAGAGATTCTAAAGATGAAGGGCCATCAGAAACGTCCACTCAAGCAAAGAGAGATTCAGTTCCATGGAAAGCTCAGCTCAGGGGTCTAGGCTTCTGGACATTTTGACTTCAAGGCCAAACCATCAGGCTGGCTGGGGAGGAAATGGTGTTGGTCTCCACACTCACCAAGCAACCTGGATGGCACAAGGAAGGGACAAGAGACATGGAGTGGGACGTCTGAAGCTCTGCCAGATAGTCTCTGGGTGGTATGACCCCCCTGAGACTCACAAACAGAACAGAGATGAGAGGGACACCCCCAGACATCACTGAGCTCTAATTCCCTGCTGGCTTGGGTGGTTATGAGGGTTGACAGAAAAATACATTTTGTGTAGAAGGAAAGAAAAGAAGGAAGGAAAGAAAGAAGGAAGGAGAGATAGAGAAGGAAGGAGAAAAAGAAGAAAAGAGAGAAGGAAGGAAGGAAGGAAGGAAGGAAGGAAGGAAGGAAGGAAGCAATGGGTGCAGTTCCATCTCCCAATGGCTCACACCAGTCACAGCTGGCACAGAAATGGAAAGGAGAACACTGTACCAGAACTCCCCGTCGTCAAGAGCAGAGTGACACAGGCGCTTCTTTTCAGTGAGGTCCACAGAGCACCATTCAGGAGAGCTAGGAGGAAAGAGAGTTGGAGTTCAGGTATGGGGTGGAGCCACAACTCCCAGAAGCCCTAGGATGTGCCCAGGGACTCAGGCCGGCAGGCCATTGGCCCAGTGCAAGGGCTGGCCGGAAAGAGCATCTCCAAGGGCTACCCATGGACAATTCTTGAGACCACGTGAACCTCCCGAGTAAACACTGAGGAAGAATTGCAGGGAGGTGAATGCTGGGGGCTTCTGGGCCATGAGGCCCTGGCCAGTGGTCAGTGACCACCAGAGAGAACCCCCATGATTATATGGTTGGCAGTATTTCCCCGAACACTCATCACCACTGTACTCCACACCCTGGTTACTGAGGCTGCCGCTAGCTGGAGCTAGTCCTTCCCAGCACCAAGGAGGAATGCAATATCCTCAGGGATGGGGATGCATCCATCCATGCATGCACACAAGTGCAACCATAGGGCGGGGCTGCTGTAGAAGCCATTCTTGGGAAACAAATTGGCCCACAGGAGGGTCTGAGGGCTGAAGTGGGGAGGTCACACTGGCCCAGGGCAGGACAGGACTCCGGATGAAGCCTGGGGATTAGGATCCCTGGGAACAAACTACTTCTCTTTCACAGCTGCAGACAGCTCTGCCCATGTACCCTGGGACCCACAAGCGATGGAGCCTGACCACTGACCTGTCGCTCCACGACCCATTCCACTCCACCTGGCCCCAAGGATTCCGAACTCTGATGAGCTCAATTGTCTGTCCTTGGAAATTTACCTAGAATGGAGAAGCAACAGGGAAACATGAAGAGACAAAGTCATGGTAGCTCCATTCCTCAGTGAGCCCAGGGGTCAGCCAAACACACTGAAGGTACATAAAAACATTAATTTTTAATCAGCCTTGGGAATTTTCAAATTCCTATTGAATTTGTTGTTAGCATTGCCCACGATGTCATATTAATCATCACAGAATGGTTATGCTGCATCTGGGAAACAGACTGTAATTAACAAGAACTTGGTCCACTTTCAAAAGGAGTTTTTCCTCTAGACCAGGATCTCCTGGAACCCCCGAGTTGTATCAACCCATGGCACCTCAGGGTCTGGCACAGGGTAGTCAGTGTGGTCCCCAGAGTTGCTCAGGAACACTGGCTGCTCCCAGGTGGGTGAGTAGGAGCATAATCCTACATGCTGGAAATTTAAACATAACTGAAACCAAAGATTCCACCTTCTAGATCCCATGCTCTTGCACTCTGGAGTCCTGGGAGGCTGTCTCTGTTGACAACTCTTGAACTAGTAAAGCAATAGTTCTTCCAGGGCTTCAGGTTCTGAGGGCACAGGGGCAGGAGGAGGGAAGAGGCATCTGAGAAAAGTTGGAAGTGAAAGAGCAAAAGAAAAAGGTTTTTGTTGGGCTAGGGATATTGCTCGGCACAGTGCCTGACTGGCAAGTGTGAGATTCCTGCTACTGGGGAAAAAAGAAGGTAAAGATACTGGGGGAAAAAAAGAAGAAAAAGGCTTTTGTTTATCAAGCAACCAGCAATCTCTGCTATCAGAATGCTTCATGCTCATACACTTGACATAAATTGCATTTTGATGAGTAAAACCAGTTCAACATGACAGAGTGGGAGATGTGGCTTGTGACCCAACTTGTAGGAAGGTCACTGGTTTAAAATGTCCTGGGAATGGTAGACTCCTTACAGGTAGAGGGAAAACAGGATCAAGAGGACTGGGAAGGGAAAGGAAGAGGTGTCTATACTTGAAACAATATTTGGAAGCCATGACTTAAAAACCATGTGCCACTCAAGTGAGCAAGCGTTAGGGTGTGCAGGGACCGGAAAGAGATGGAAGGAACCAGCCCAAGAGCTGAAGCGCTGCAGAGTCCCGAAGAAGCTCACCGCATCTCTGCTCTGAGCAGCAGAGAGGAGGAAGGAAGGCGCTCCTGCTCTGAACTCCCTAGGCACCTGTCGCTCAGCATGTCGTCAGCACTAGGAGCCTGTATTGTCTTCGGTCGTGTCCCTTGGGGACCTTCCTCCAGGCCAACCGTTCGCTACAAGCGGGATAATGTTTCATGGGGTCTGGATGTCCAGGATCAGTGTGTCTTGGGCTACAGCAGCAGGGATGGGACTTGGGATGGTCAATTTCATGTGTCACCTTTACTGGGCCATGAAAGCGCCCAGAGATATTTGCATAAAGGTTGGTCTGGTTGTATCTGAGCAAATGTTTCTGGATGAGATAAAGTTTAATTTGGTAAACTGAGCAAAGCAGAGGGCCTCCCAGTGTGGGTGGGTTACACTCCTCTACACAGGCCTGAGCAAGTCAGAAGGCAGAGGAGAGCAAATTTGCTCTCCGCCCAGCCTGGGGCCAGGACTCACACCACTGTTTTTCCTGCTCGTAGGCCTAGCTTCAAACTCAGACTGGAACTAAACCATGGACATTCCTGGACTGAAGGCTGCAGATGGCAGATCGTGGGTGATCTCAGCTTCCATCGTCACACAAGCCGACTCCTTATAGCAAGTGGCATATGTATATATATATATATATATAGTCCTAATATAGGACTGGGGAAAGAAAAGAAGGCGATGACTTTATAAGACCCACAAACAGACAAGCCAAGCCCAGGCTTGCCAACCTGTGGAACAAGTATGATACTGTGGAGGAATCGCTTATTTCCTCTCTTATCCCTGTTTTGTTTCAAGCCCAGTCTGCCTTGTTTAGGGGAGACAGGCTCTACACTATCTGAGAAGTGGTTTATACTATGATGCCTGAGAGAGGACCATTGTCCTGGCCTTCCCCGACCCCGGCAGTGGGGTTCTGCCCCTACCTGGCCAATCCCCGTCACAGTGTAGGCATGGCCTTTAATAAGACCGAAAGGTGTCCGGGCTTCAGATTCTGCAGCATTTCTGGTCTAGAACAGGAGAAGAGCAGCGTTCAGGCCCTCTGACCAAGCTGAGCCTTCTCTACCCGGCCGCCCAGGCCCATGGCCAGACGCCCTGCCCGGTGTTCTCACTCTCTGCTCTCCAAGGCCCCGGCCATGTGGATAGGCAGCGTGAACTGGGAACATAGAACACTGGGCACATGCTCACCAGTGACACGAGCCAGTTCCCATCTCTTTCCAGAATAGGGAGACCCTCATTTACAGCAAGGAGGAGGTCTCTCTTCTGTCCCCAAAGGGAACCCCCGACCATGATCACCCCCATGCAGTATAGTATGAGGCAGGAGACACAATTGCATATACTGAGAGGACGTCGGGAGGCACATGGCATGGACACATGACTGGGCCACAGATGTGAACTTGCAGAGGAAATGACAGTTTATCACCAAAAAATTAAAAGTTAATCCAAGAAGACTTGAGTAGATGAGATACAATTATACCTGACAGTATATGCATAGAGAATTTTTTTTTTTTTTTTTTGTACTGGGGATCGAACTTATGACCTTGCACTTGAGAAATTTTTAAAATGCTGTTAGATTTCCATCAGAAAACCATATGGTAAGATGCCTTCCAGTGAAGTTCAGGCAACTTCCCCCAGTGTGTGTGTAGTGCATGTGCGCCTCCATGCAAGCAGAGGTGTAAAGGACAGTCCCCGTGTCCTAACCAGATGGAGTCGAGAGGTGCAGGAAATCTGGAAGGATGTAGGAATATGTTCTACCTGAGAGCAAGTTTACCTTTCAGGAAAACGTTAAACAAAAACTCACATTTTATCTGGGTAACTAAGACCCCCATGAGAGTTCCGCTTTCCTTAGAGCCTCCCAGGGTCCTGGTAGCACCCAGAGCGGAGCCTGCCAGCAACTCACATCTATGGAGCAGCCCAGCAGGGAGCAACGGCCCAGGGCCTTCTCCAGGATCTGGTAGAAGTCCTGCGGAGCCTCTCTGGTGTGGAAAGTCTCAGCCACACCTCCAGTGAAGTCTTCCATGGCCTCCATGGTGCTGCCCCCCTTCAGCGCCTCGTAGCTCCCGTTCAGCCTGCAGGGAGGCAAGGGGGAGATGGCTGAGGAGCGGAGGGAAGCAAGCAGGGTGGCTCTTCTGGGGACAGTGAGGTGTGGTGGTACAGGGCGGGACTCTCCCTTGAGTGCCTGGGGGTTTGAGTCTCAGTTCACTGCCTATAGGCTTCCCTGGGGGCTGATTATATGTGGGCTCCTCCCCTCCCTTTAAGGCATCTTTCATTAATATGCACTTAGTTTTTATATATATGAAGTGAGATTAAAATAGTGTCCTAAATAAAACTTTTACAGTGAAAGACACATTGTCATTAATCCATTCACTATTCATCCCCATGGTTTTGAACACAATTATCCCATTGTTCTTGCCACTTTCTGAAGCAATTCTGAAAGTCTTCTTTTGTGAGTATCTTTAGTTGTACTGTCTGGCTGTCTTGGTGTTCTGAGTCAGTTCAAAATGTTTACTTTTTATGGTCATTTAGATTTGGTGTCATCTATGTGTCTGTGCTCATGTGTCTTGGTGAGTCTGTCTCTCTGTGTGTCTCTGTGTTTATGTGTGTGTCTCTGGGTCTCTGTGTCTGTGTGTTCATGTCTCTGTGTGTATGAGTGTGCATGTCTGTGTGCATTCTCACTTTCTGGCACTATAAGTGATTCCAGGCTCATCCTAGGCATTTCCAGTCCAGTCTTAGCATCAGCCTTATCTCCAAGAAGCCTGCTTCGTTTTTGTGGGGTGACCTAGGAGACAGGTATGGCTGCTGCCAGGGGTTGATGTCATTACTTCTGAGTCCTCTCTACTGACAAAGCAAGGGAATGAGGTGTGCAGAGCCCAGAAGCATACACCCACCCCTCTATCTGGTCAGCTGTTAGATGCAGTATAGTTCGTGCTGATGTCTCCAACTCAACTCATTCTCCACGTGGGCCAGCGCAGCCCCCTCAACTTTCCTGTCTGTCACCATCAGTGCCAATAGTGAGAAACCCACCCTTGTTACCCACTGACCTGACGTTTCATTTGGCCCAGGCATAATTCCCTGAGGACTGCCTGCCTGTTCCTCTGTGAGGAACAACTTTATCAACATGGCACAGGATGTGCACAGTTTTTTCAGCCCTAATGTTTAAAAGCCTGGCACCTCTGCCTGAGGCTGGCACCCTGTCTCCTCACTATTGCTGAGTTCATTTCAAACACTTGTGAGAAGCAGTAAGTCCCTAACTTATGAGCCAGTTCTGTTCTAGAAGAATGTAAGTCGTATTCATACCTAAGTCTGACAAGGTGAGTCTTACATACCTTTGACACAAATATACAATGTAAAGTATTAAAAACCAAGTGTGAGGTCTATTCAGATCTATGAAGGTTCACGACTCAAATGTTTGTAAGTGGGGCTCACTGTAGTTAGTCTGTTTTATCATACTCTGCGGTGGGCCTCAGGGAGCTGAGGGCATTTGGTTGGCTATTAAAAGTGGTATCTTGCTTCCACTTATATGAAGTTGCTGGGTGGTCAGACCACAAAAACAGGAAGTAGGACCATCATCCTTCCAGGGCTTGGGAATGGGACAGGAGGCAGGGTCTAGTGGGGACAGGAGGCAGGGTCTAGTGGGCACAGGGCTGCAGTTCTGCCAGTTTTGTGTGATGGTTGCACAATCATGCAAATGTGTTAGTGCTGTTGAGCTTTACACTTCGAGTGGATGAAAAGAAGCTGAGTGTGGTGTTGCACACCTGTAATACCAGAACTCTGGGAGGCTGAGGTGGGAGGATTCCAAATTCACACACAAGCCTGGGTAATTTAGTGACTTAGCAAGACCCTATCTTGAAATAAAAAGTTAAAAAAGGGATGTGGTTGTAGCTCAGTGTGAAGACAGTTTAGTCTCCAGTATTTCCAAAAAGAAATAAGTAAATAAATAAAGGTAAGTTTTGTGTCATGCATACTGTGCAACTAGTTACTGTTTAAGAAGGAAAGGAAAGGAGTGTGGGGAGGGGCAGTTGATGTCTCTGCACTTGTATGACTCAGTCTGAAGAACCCGGAGCTGTAGTCACAGCCGGGCCCCTTTACTACTCCTTCCACAGCTCTTCCCAAGGCCAGGTTGGTGCCTCAGGGAGACGAAGGAGGGACTTGCCCCATGCAGGCTGAGGGCCTGTGCCTCTGTTTCCCCCACGATGCTGCTCTCTAACAAGGCGGCAAGAGGGTGGCCCGCGGGGCCATTGCTCACTTGGCGTAGGCTTTCTCCAGCAAGGCGCTCCAGAACTCACAGTGGTCGGCTGAGTGCAGGAAGACCAGGCGTTCCCTGAAGGTGGGCAGGCGGTCATCGATCACCACATCCAGCCACTCTCCGTGCTGCCAGAACTAGGCCAGGGAGGCAGATGGGAGAGAGTGAGTCCCAGGGGAGCGCACCCCCTGGGAATGTCATCCTGCTGCTCTTCCCTCCAGCAAACTACTGTTAACATCTGGAGGGAATCCTATGGGACGAGTTTTGTCCATGAGACCACATACTGAGCCCCCACCCCCCCAAGGACATCAGCTCCTAGACCCAGTGACCCCCGTGAAAAAGGAGCAGGGAGCATAGAAGTCACACAGAGCTGCAGTGCTCTGAAGCATATTTCTCTTCCACACCGAAGTCTTGGGCAGCAGAAGGAGGGTGGTATTGTGTATGGGTTTGGATCTGCTCCTGCTGGCCCAGTCCTGTGTTCTCTCTGCTCAGTTTTAGGCTCTAGCTCCTTAGAATGTTCCTTGGTCTTCAGGGCCCTCTTGGTTGATAGGTGGAGCCCAAGCTGATGTCTTGGCTGGTGGACTTGGATTTCCTGAGTACCAGCAGTAGAGATGTAGAGGGAGAGTTGGTGTGTGTGTACGCTGGTGTGCAAATGTGTGCACATTGTGTTCATTCACGTATTACATGTGTGCATGTGTCTGAGCTTGTGTGTCTGTAGGGAAGGAGAGTGGAGGTAGAGCCTGTGTATCAGCTCTCCGTGTGCATTTTTTAGCCCTCAGGGACTGACCTCCTCCCTGTTTCTTCCCATAATTGGCCTGACAGTTTCTGAGGTTGTCACTGAGTATCAGAGTGTCAGCCAGGCAAGTGGCCTTGGGAGCCAATCTGCCTTTCTGTGCTCAGTTGCAGGGAGCTGCTCAGTACCCAGGGAGGTCCTTTGCTCAGGCCTAACCTTTGGGCCTCCTGCAGGGGCAAGGGCTAGGCAGGGAGCTTGGTGTTAACCCTGTGCAGGGAGAGCTTGAGGGCTGTAGGTAACAGACCAGCTCTGTTGGCTCCCCTGTCTCCACAGATCTGCTGTGTGGCCCAGGAACACAGGATGAGCATGAGAGAGGGGACTGAGGAGGGACAATAGAGAGCCTGGCAAAGCTAGTCTCCACTTGGCCAGAGGTAGTCAGCCCCGAAGGATGCCAGAGATAACTCTTAGGCTCTAGGTTCTTTGGCTACTTATAGTTGTGTGATATTACATCAGGATGTTAGATCCTCTCACTGGGAAGCAAATTAGAAGGCTGAGTCATGCCACTCCCTGGGGTGCCAAATACCCTGAGAATCCCCTGGACCATACCCCAATGAGGCTCTGATGTGTGGATGTTACCGCAGCACAGAGCATGCTTTCCACACGGCTGAGCACTGCGGTGCACACACATGCTGCCGCATTCCTCTGTGAGTTCCCTGCAGTGCAAAGGCACATGCAACATCCTGCAGGGCCCCAGAGAGCCAGACCCTTGGCCCCCCTACCTGGAAGTGGAATATCCCAGCATAGCCAGGCCCGAAGCTTTGGTCCTGGGGGACCACTCTGGCCAGCGCTTTCTCATTGAGTGTGAGGGAGGCAATGGCGGCCAGCAGCCAGCAGTCCCCTGCAGAACAAAGGCCATAAATTGCATTTTCATTGCCAATTCTCGGTAATTAGAGAAATACTGCTCCAGGGGAAGTGGAGAGCTCCAATAGCAATGTATTTCCATGTTTTAAAAAATGGCAGATTTCCAGCCAGGTCTGCAGAACTGGGTGGGGAGAGGGGAACAGGACAGCTCAGCTGTGTCTGGGGGCACAATTCTGGGGTCTCTGTCTCTCCCAGTCCACAGTTGATTTAGAGGAAGCAAGACGCCGTGGTGGCTCCGTTTGCTTTCAATTATCTTGCAGTTCAAAGATTGATTAATTTACTGAGCTCCCCAGCAGTCTGGAGACAATCTGAGAGGCAAAGTTCCACAGCAGAAAGTGTTTGATCTGTATTGTGCAGACTCCCCGATGTGGCGGGGTGGCATAGATCTCGGGTGCCTCCGTGCTGCTGTGGGATAAGCATGAGCAGATATTTGGGAGCATCCATGTAACCCTCAGGACTGGCAGGCTGGGTCCAAATTTGTTTATTTTCAGTAGACTGTGAAACACCCAGCTTGACTTCCCAAGAGTCCACATTTCCAAGAAGTCCAAGTTATGCCCAGAATATATACTTGTATCGTCTGTCTATCTACCAATCACCCATTTGTGCATCTGCCTTCCTTCTTACCTGTCACATATCTGCTAATTCTGTCTCTTTCTCTGTCTCTCCCCTACTCTAAATGTGCCTCGCCCCACACAATTTGTGTTCAAACTCAATGGCCAATGCAGTGCTATCAGAGCTAGATCTACCTATCAGCTCTCGTCTACCCACCTCATTAGCTACTTATCTATCTATAGTTAGCTCTGTTATCTATATATATAATCTATCACTGAGCTCTATTAATACTCTCCCTGTTCTATCTATCTATTATCTGTCTGTCAGCAGTGTAGGCTGGTGGCTTTGGAACTGTTTAGGGGAGCTCAGGTATTCCACACGGCTGTTCCAGTGTGGCCTGCCTTAACCTCGGCTGTAAGTGGGATCTGCACACACTTGCCTGTATTTGCTCTCTTTATCTGGTTGTTTTTTTTAAAAAAACATTTTATTAGCACATGTCTGCAATTCTTAATGATTACATGCATTGTGGGGAGTTGATACATGTACATCGTACATCATTTTTTTTTTGCCAGCATTGGATTTATTTATTTTTAAGTTTTTATCAAATTAATTATCACAAACACAGACTAACAGCCAGAATAATGGATGAAAAAACACAAAAAATAATTATGCTAAATCTAGGCACACTTTTAGTATGTTGGCTATGCTGGATTATAATAACTTTTCCTCTCTCTTTTCTCATTGTCTGTCTTTTATTTTGTTATTTGTAATTTTAGTTTCCCATATAAGTTTGTGTGCCTGCTTTACTTCACTTAATATTATGGTCTCAAGGTGTATCCATTTTCCTATAAATGACTCAAGTTTATCCTTCTTAATGACAGAATAGTACTTCATTTGGATAAATACCACATTTTCTTTAACCATTCATCTATTGTTATTTCAAGACTTAGGTATTATGTATTATGCTACTAGAAACATGGATATGAATGTATCACTGTGACATGATGACTTGAACTCTTTTTGGACTATACCTAGAAGGGTAATAGTTGGGTTGAGTGGAATTCCTAATTTTCATTTTTTCATGAATCTCCACAGTGAACACAAGAGCCAGTGTGATATAATCATTAGGTACATGGCCTCTGCAGCTGGACTGTCTGTGTGAACCCCAAAACCTATCTGCTACCTGCAAGACCTTGGACCAGTTGCTTGGTTCCTCCAGGCTCAGTTCTCTCATCTGTCATGTGGTGGAGAGGTCTTGGGAAAAGGAAAGGAGGAATGCTGGTAAGGGGGTGCTAGCAGATGGTCAGTCCATGCTGCAGGAGCTGGCTAGCCATGCTGGGGGCTCCAGGCTAGCCCAGGCCATGGACAAGTGCACTGCCAGAGGCTGGCAGTGTGAGTTTCTTGGAGGTACAGGCTCCGTAGCAGGGTGACACACTGGGGAGGAGGGAGGTTGTCCCCAGCCCAGTGGCCTGCTCCTCATGGACCTGGTGCGCCTTTTGCTGTGGTAACTGCTCAGAGCGGGTTCCACTGCCCCCTCTCAGCAGGTTCCATCCCCCACACTTACCCAGCTCCCCCTGGCAGATGTCGGTCCTGGTGGCGCCCCCACGGATGAATTCCGGGTGTTCCACAATCTCCTGGGGAAGGGCGAGAGGACTATTGGAACGTGTGGTCCCTGGCTCCTTCCTCTTAACACTTCCTCTCTGCTTCTTGGTTGCCAGGAGGTGAGCAGCTTTGCTCTCCCCCACCCTTACATCGTGATGTTTCTGCCTTAACACAGGGCTCCAACCTTGGAGCTGGCTGACTGAAAGCTCTGAAACAGCCAAAACAAAGCCTTCCTCCTCCAAGTGGCTTTTCCAGGCATTTTGTTACAGTAACGGAAGCTGACAACACACCCCCTTGCTATAGTGTTGCTGAAGCACAGATCTGGTCTCAGAGTGCATCATCCGTATTCTAAATATTTCTCAAACATTCACATAAACCCAGCTGGACAGTTTCTAGTAAAGGCTGAGCTACAGGATGTGCCAGAAAACCAGGGCTGACAGAAGCATGAAATCCCAGTGCCAGTCCCTTTCTACGAGGCCTTCAGTGTCCCTTCGTTCCCTCCCTCTTCAGAAGGTTCCCTTGGAGGCCTTTTGTTAAATGACATTAATCTCCAGGCACAGGACGGGCAGCAAAGGTAGCTCCTCGGTGTCCCTGTCTGCAGGTGTGAACCTCTTGAATCTACACCGGGACATGCCACGCCTCTTCTTGCCTGCTTCTCTCCAGATTGAGCTGGGCACTGTGTTTACTCCCACCTCCTTGCTCGGACTCCTGTGAAGTCACTTGGCTCTGCTCCGGCTCCTCCCTGAGCTCAGCTGTGTTTGACAAGAAGGTGGGGCTGAGAGGCGACCTGCCCCATGCCTCACTGGGTGGCTCTGTACTTGCTGCTGAGATATGCGGGGTATGTGCCAGCAGAAACCTGGCACACCCCAGCCATGGGCCTTCCAGAGAAGACTGCAATTCAGGTTTCCCTGCCCCACCCCATACCAGCCCCGCTCCATGCTGTGAGGGCCCGGGGATGTGCGAGGCCCTCCCAGTGCCTTGCTTCTTACTTTCCAGATGTCTCTAAGACAAAATGCAAAGCCTCCTGACTCTGAAACAGAAAAGCTGTATTTCCAGGACCAAGGAACAGGCCAAGGGGATAAGGGCAGAAGTGGTTCTGAAAATGAGCCCACAGAACAGGCAGTGCACAGTGGACCTGAACAAAGGGCCTGAGACAGGGACAGGCAAAGGGAGAGGGTGAGGCTGGGAGGCGCCCTCGCAGGGGTGTGGGCTGGGCGTGGGAGAGCCGTGTATGTGGGCTTGACCTGTGGAAAGACAGCAGCAGTACAGATGGAGCCTCTGAGGTTGAAGCTCAGACCCTGGAACCCTGGGGGACTTGGTTGGTCCCATGGCCCTGTTCCAGGAGGAAGACTTGGAGTACCAGCTCGAGGGTTCTCTGTACCAGGCAATGGTGATGGCGGTGCAAGTGGGAGGTGGGTCCCCAGGGGAGGGGGGGAGGTGTGCAATCACAAATGCAGCAAAAGTGACAAAAATGATCTGCTGGCTGCTGCCAGGCTCTCCACTCAATACTAGGCCCTATTAACAGATTGTATTCATAGTGAGTGGATTATTGTTCCATTTTATGGAAAAGAAAGTTGAGGCTCTGTAGTGGCTGCATGGACCCCCTTCAGGTTTACCTCTCTGCTGGAAGCACTAGGCCCCAGCCAAGGCCACACACCTGGGGGCATAGCATGCCCAGACCAATCAGTGAGGCTGCAGACACAGAGGTCTTATCATCCTACCTTGGGACAACTCTGAAAGGTCACCCTGAGGTGGAGTGAGACCTTCATGGGACCATAGTGAGTCCTTTGAAGCTGTGATTCTCAGAATGGCCTGGGCCTCCTAAGGTCTGAAGAGGAGGTTGCTAACTGCAGAAGCCTGGGCTGTCGGGTGGTGACAGGTGCTGCACTCAGGTAGGGGACAAGTCCACCAGTGAGCCTGATGCACTGGGGCAGACTGCAGAGGAGCAGAAGCAATCATCCTTGATGACACAGGGAAGACTCAAGGGCCTAGGCCATCTTCCCTCTTCCCTGTGACAGCCAGAGGAATGGGGACCTGACTGTTGCTCCTCATGCCCTCCCCTGCCATGCCCTCTTGAGGGGTTGCCTAGGCCACACCTTCCACTTCCACCTAAGGCCTCTGACTGGAGCTGGGCTTGGGGGACAGTGACATCTCCCTCATCCTACTGCTCCAGGAGGCCATGGAAGTTGCTGGGGGAACTCCAGAAAGCTGACCAGAGGGCTCTGAGCCTCCACTGCTGAGAAGCTGACAGTGGCTGGGAGATGCCGGCAGCTATGACCCCAGGGGGCCCTGGGCCCTCCTGCCCTCAGAGCCTGAACCACTAATGGAGCTGTTCTTTGTTGATTTCTATTCAGATTAACCAAAGGAACCCTCTGCTAAGTGGTTACAATGGGATCCAGTGCCTCCGTCCTCTACAGTGCTGAGCTTAGTGGGTGCTGGAGGCAGGGGGACCAGATAGGAGGGAAGAAAGCTCTAGTGCTTTCTCCGAAGGAGGGCTGAATCCCCTGGGGATAGTTTTGTCCACTTATGAGAGTCCTGGAGCACCTGAGGCAACTCACCCCTGAACCAGGGTGGGCATGGTGGCACTGAAGGATGCCGGGGCCAGGCCCGTGTGTTCCTGTCAAGGCTGTCTCTGGACTTGGACAGAGCCAGTTCCCCATGGGTCCCAACACCAAAAAGCCTAATAAACAAATGACCCAAGGCATTTCCTAAATTCTTTGAGCTTTAATGTTTTAACTGCTAAACTTAAACTATTTTAAAGGCTTAAATTGGTAAAGTATGGATCCACTATTTAAAAAATAAAAATAAATCTCTATTCAAACAAAGCAAATTTCAGTGTTCAATGACTGGTGCATCGGACACTTCATTATTTCTATTTTGTCAGTTTTCTGTCTTCTCTTCACCTTGGAATGGGTAGAGACAGTTTGGGGGCACTGATGAGAGTGACTCAGTTTCCTCTGCAGACATCCCCCCCACCCGGCCCCGCACCTGCAACTCACACTTCCCATATGCCTCCAGCCTGAGCGGGGGTCTCCAGTCTCTGCCATTGGGTTCTGTGTCAGCAGCAGGAGCTACTGGAAGTGGCCTGAGGGAGGGGACACAAATGCCACATGCAAGCCAGGTGTTACAAGTTCCAGATCCCAGACCTTTCTTGATCTAATGACACACTGGTTGCTGGTGACACACTGTGTGATGCACAAGCATTTCTCAGTATTTTTCCTTATAGGGTGTGGACCATATGTTGCTCCAGGACAAGAATCATATGTGCCATGACCTGGACCCCAACTTTTGATGACTGGCCAGAGCATCTGCCTTCCCAGGATAATGGCATATGGCCAAGGCAGATATCACCAGGGGGTCACGGCACCATCACACCCCAAGCATGGCACCAGTTTTGTGTTAGTCAGATTGGGAAGTCTGTGATATGGAAATATTCCAGTTTCTTGCTGAGGCCTTGATGCTGACTAGTGGAGGCCCTGATTCTGTTTACCTAAGTCCAGGAATGCATGAGTGGCCAGACCACAACCCCTATCCCCTGCTATTCAGAGGTACGTGGTGCTGGAAGAGGGGAAAGAAGGGGTCACTAGGTGGGCTCCAAGCGTGGAACCCCTTTTGGAAAGGAAAGAAATTCCCAGGAGGATTGAGGCAACCTCAGCAGAGAGATGGGGAGGGAGTGGTGTGGACCATTGCTGGGGGCCCCCGAGTCTTGGCCTTTTGCCCAATCTGCACCCTGCAGTGTCCTCTGCTCATCAGGGCTTACACTGACCCAGCTGACTCTTTTGAATAGCGATGGAGGGCTGTGACCACGGGCACTGAGGCTGATGGCTGGGGGAGTGGGACCCTGGGAAGAGCTCCCACAGTGTGTGAATCCCACATCAAGCCCAGGAAGAGAACATTGTGGTTTGCTTGGCACCCTGGACAAAAGAGAAAGATTCCAGTGGCCAAAGGAGTCCAGGCCAGGTTTTGGCCTTCCTGGGATGACAGCATCAGCCTTTCTGAAACCCTGTTTCCTGGGACTTCTGACTACCAGGAATCCTGCCCCTGATTAAAGACACATCTACCCTCTGCAGCCTGGGCAGCAGCTCACATGCCCACTTATCTGTGTGCTGAAGGCCCTCAGGGGTCACTCTTCTGTGTCCAGGGTGTATGGAAATGGCCTTTATCTTCCTCATCTTAGTGTGACTACTCATCACACCCATAAAGCACTTCCCCTACCTGATCTGCCAGTGACCTGGCCTCATACTGCATTGGCCACATGCAGAGAACAAAACTGATTTTAGAATGGCTTTAGATGATCCTGAGAGAGTTTCTGGGGTCCTTTCTCCCCCTCTACTAGCAACACTGATGCTTATGATTTCCCCAGAGGGGAGGCACTGAGCTAGTACTTAACTTTTTACCTTGTGTGAGTTCTTTACCTTGCAGATGAAGCCTGGAGCCAATCAGCCTATGCATGTAGTACACGCTTATGCACACGGATGCAAGCAATCATCTACATCTGTGTGCACACTCACATGCATGTGCACATATACACACAAACTCCTTGATGCCTATGACAGAAACCAGCAGCAAAGACCTTGCCACTTAATAGTCACAGCTGTGTGTACTTTGGCCTTACCCCTGAGGAACCTGGATGATTTACAAATGTGATTTTATAAAAATGCATAAGCCGTGCATTTAAAACACGAACAATATTTTAGAGATGGAAAGGAGTAGTTATCAGGAGTCCTTCATTACTAGTAAGACAAGATGCAGAGCTAACAATGTAATGAGGCAGCCAACAACAGTAGCCATGACAACACTGGCATTTACTAGCTCTAGTCATTTGTGGTCCTACTCTACAAGTGAGCTGACTGAGAGCCTTGCCCCATGCACTCATTTGCATGCAGCCATCCTGTCCCCCTCTAGAGCCACTCATGAACAGGATCTACCTAAATAGAGTTGCCCCTGAGGGCCTAGTTTCAGGATAGCTTCGACTCATCTGGCACTGCAAACAATGACAGTGCATCCCAGGCACCTGCTGGAGGCACCCAAGATCATCACCTCCAGGATGTCAAGGTGGAGCAGCAAGACCCTGCCTCCGGTGGGAACTATGGGGTGGCCCTGGAAGAGCACCCTGCTTCTTCCAAATTGAATCACGGCATGCTGAGCACTTGCTATACTGGGCATCCTTCTGCATGATGCATCCTGGGCTCCAGCCAGGGCCACAGTGCAGAGAGTTGCCTCACCCTGGACCCCCACATATAATCCAAACCATCCCATCCCCTCTATACCTGCTCACTTTTGGATTCAGATGTTGCCTGAGGTTTGTCCTTTTGGACAAATCTTGTTCCTGCTCCTTACCTGCAGATAAGACCCTCTCTGTCTAGGTCTCCAGCCTTGGCAGGAGCCAGGGAACTGCAGATAAGAGAGTACCACCAGATACCCTGTGGGCCAGGGTAGTAGAGCCAATAACCTGCACCCCCACCAACACACTGCAGATCCTTAATCACAGGTGCAGACCTGCCACAATGGGGTACATACAGCCATCCTGCACCCCTCATTCCCTCCTCCCCAGGGCTTGCCACCCTTTCCCTAAATTCCAAGCCCACATCCCACCCTCCTTGCTCACTCACCCTTGGCCGTTTCCATATGAATGGAATCTGGGGTCTCTCACTGAAGAACAGGGAGGCATTGCAGGCAGGGAAGTCTGTGTCCTCAAACAGAGTGCCTGCCTGCAGACAGTCCTGCCTCAGCTGCTCGAAGCTCTGGCCCGAGGAGTGGGTAATCCGGGCATCCTGGGGGACAGAGTGTGCCTGGGGTCCTGGAGCTGGGTGCAGGTAAGGCATGGCTACCCCCAGGGTCTGGTTGGCAGTGGAGAGAAAGGGGAGGAAGAGGCAAGATGTGTGTGTTGGTCAGCAAGGGTTCTCAGCGGCCCTGGCTGAGTGGCCTCACCTCTACTTGCTTGCTGGGTGCGTCCTTGTTAGACTAAGAGGGGGCCCGCCCTGATGGCAAATAAGAAGAGAGAGCCTTCTGCCCCGATCAAACCTCTGGGGAGCTGGGGGCAGCTCTGGCAAATGAGCAGAATTGGCAAAGACAGCAACTCTTCTTAATGCACAGAGAGAAACAGAGGGAGAAGGTTGTAGGAGGGAAAGAAGACGGAGGGAGAGGCGGATCACAGGAGGGAAATGAGGGCAAGAGACCAAACTGGTCCGGGAGGTGGCTGGAGGAGAAGGTGCAGCATGGTCTACAGCCATAGCTACTGAACCACAGAAAGGCAGAGTTTTGCAGTGGGAAGGTATCCATGGTGGTACTGAGTGGAAAGCTATCATAGGTGTACAGAGCTGGCAATCCCATTTACACTTCTAGCAGGGGTTGGCAACATTTTCCTGTAACAGCCAGATGCAAACACATAGTGTGCTGTGGGCTGCAGGTCCAAGAAGAAGCTGTTCACCTCTCCTGTGGCTGCAGTTAGAGATGCCAATGGACACAAACAAGGGGCTGAGTCCCAGGAAAACTTTCCACAGCAGATAGGGCTGGCTTTTATGCTGTGCAGCTGAGACAGACAGTGAGCTCAGAGCACATGGCGGTTCTCTTCTCTAGACCTCACTTCCACTACATTCCTTTGATCAGAAGTCCACAGCAGGATCTTGCACTGCCAGAGGATGCGATTGGCCTAGCAGAGCATGCTACCATGTTGAGCATGGACCTCATCACGACCTCAGTAATTTGTAACAGTCACAACTGGTTGTGGAAACAGCCTAGGGTTCATGGGTTCAGATGAGACTGACATGGGTGTTACATAACCTCATGATTCCCAGCTGTGATTCCTTGGTCCAACATAATTCTCGTATCATTTTCAAGAAAGGCATAGACAACGGGATCAGAGACACTTGGTTAACTCAACTGTGTTACAAAAGTGCCTGTACCCTGCAGAATTTGTGTGTTGAAATATCAACCCTCAAGATGAAGGTATTAGGAAGTGAAGACTGGGAAGTGGTTAGGCCATAGGGTGGAGCCTCATGAGTGGAATTTGTGTTCCTATGGAGAGCCACAGAGAGCTCCTGTGTCCCTTCCACTTTGTGAGGTCATAGTAAGAAATCACCATCTATGAATTGAGAAACAGGTGCTGATCTGGGGTGCAGGAAGAACAAGAACCGCTTTGTGACTTTACAAACTTGTGTATCCAACTTTTAAAAAAGACTTTACTCATTTTCATAGTGATTATAAAATTAAAATGCAAAAAATACTAAACATGACTTGAAAATCATTTAGTCTGAGAATATGAGGAAAAGCTTATGAGCCTGCTGGAGCTAATTAGTGACACCCAGGAGGTCAGCCAGGAGCTGGTTCCCTTGGGCTTGGGGAAGGAAGGAGAAACACAGTGCCCTCCAGTCAGAGTGGAGGGCACCATCTCAAGGAATGAGCGTGAAAGAAGACCTTCAGCAAGTCCCAGACCCAATGCTGCGTGGCAGTGCTCCTTCATGGGCAGTGGTGTCCCAGAGAGCTTGGCACAGCCCTGGAGCAGCCAGTGGAGCAGGGACCCATCCAGGACCCTTTCTGCCCACCATGCTTCCCCTGTCATTATGAGCAGGAGCAGTCACCTGTGTCTACTGGTTGTGAATCAGGTTCTTCATTGCAAGTCATCTTTCCCTGAACATATCATGTATTTATATATTTATAGTCATCCCTCTGCCTCCAAGGTTTCCAGCAATCCTAGGTGGAAAATATTTAGAGAAAAAATTTGTACTGAATGTGTTCTCATATTTTTCTTGTCATCATTCTCTGAAGAATACAATGTAATGGCTATTTATGTAGCTTTTACTTTGTACTAAGTATCCTAAGAAACCTAGAGATGATTTAAGGTACATGGAAAGGGCTGGGGGTATAGCTTAGTGGTAGAAATCTTTCCTAGTTTGTGCAAGGAACTGGATTTAATCTCCACCCCTACAAAGCAGACAGACAGACAAACAGACAAAAGATAAACATGAAACTGTACGGGAGACATGTGGGTTGTGTGCAATACTATGCCATTTTACATAAGACGCTTGAGCTACCTCAGATGTTGAGACTGTTATTTCTAAGTGTACAGATCCGTGGCATCTAATACCTTCTTAACATCTTGTAGCTGTCACCAGCATCTATCTCCAGAGCTTTTCCATCTATCCCAACTGAAACTCTGCTCACACACCAACTCTCCACCCCTGCCTCAGCCCCCGGAAGCCCATCCTACTTTCTCTATCTGTGAACCTGGTGCTCCTAGCTATTTCCCTCAGCATAATGTCCCCAAAATTCACCCATGTAGCTTGTGTTGGTGTTTCTTTCCTCTTCGGTTGAGTAATCCCGTGTGTGTGGATATAACGTTTCCCCCATTTATCCATCAATGCGTATTTGGCCTATATCTGCCTTTTGGCTATTGTTGAATGAACACAAGGATTAAATAAAACTAGTGCTGAGCACACTCACACAAACTCCAGGAACCCTGAGTGAGAACTCTGTAAAATAGAAACAGGAGAGACACCAGCCTTATCCTCTGAGTCAGCACCATTTGTGGACTGCCGGAGAAGAGAACAAGAAGTCAGCAAGAAGCAAGCCTTCCCTGTGAACTGGTGCCATGTGTGGGCCACTGGGGGGGGCAGGTGCCAGCATGTGGGCTGGGAAACAAGAAGAGCCCCCTCCCACAACCCCCTGCCATAAGCGACCAGCTGATTTGGAGAAACAGCTATTGAAGCTGTTGAAGTAAAATACTATTTAATGCTTGTAGTGTTTAGTGTTTCAATGACTTTGCAGGTCTAAAGCTAGTACTCTGATCATCTATTCAGAGGATAACACAATGCAGCATCTATAGGGGATCTCCTTCTGAAGGTGGTGGCCATTGTTGATTCTCTACCATCTTGTTTTAAAGTCCTGTATCATTTTCATTGCTTTTTTTTTGGGGGGGGGTTGGGTTTTGTTCTTTTTTTCTTTTTCTTTTTTAAAATTTTTTTATTTAAAGAGAAACAAAAGCATATAAAGGGTAGAGATAATACAGAATTCAAAAAAAAAAGATAAACAATAAGAAATCACTAGTTAATAAATTACATATTGTCCTTTTAGAGATAGTTGTTCAAGTTACAAAATTAAAGCATACAAAGTAGATAGTCAAACAGTGAGAATGTAAACAGCTATGCATTCATGAATCTCTATGTGTATTTCTAGCCTTTCTGTATTAGAGGGAAAAACAAAACTTAGCAAGACAAAACAAAATAAATTTCTATAAAAACATGAAACCAAAAAGTCATATAAAACCACAGTACAAGGTGATCTACAATGATTACTGTGTTGTTTTTTATTATCTTCAATAGAATGTCTATATCATCAGGCATAATTGAATATAGCAGTATAATTGAGTATAGCAGTAAATAAAAATAGCAGTAAAAATAAAACATTGTAGACAGTATAAAACTTCAAAGGCAAGTAATAATCAAACCAGAGTGGATATTCTAGTGGCTCTTGTCATCTTAAGTGCAGTTGCCTATACTCTCAGGCTTGATACTATCAATCGTAACAGCTTTGAATAAAATCTATCAATACAAAACAGCGATCCAACAAACCAGATTCAATTACCATCAGTCATGGTAAAACAGTGTAGGTTTTACAGAGCTTAAGTTAATAGGAAATTAAGGATGATTACCATACTATATCCTGTTATTTCCAGGATTATTGTCTGTGCCCTCAAATCTAGTACAGGTAGAATGACTGGAACAGAATATAATACATCTAAGCAGAGTAGTGGGAGTAATGTGGTTTTTAAATCCTGGTGCACTATTAACAATATAGCATATCAAGGCCATCTATGTTAGAGTTTCTAGTTATCCTTCTCTGCCTCATTTCTGCTATGCTATTTTTCTGCCTTTGTTTAGTTTTCTCCTTCATTCTACTGCCTACCCCACTCATTGAGGCCTTTCTGCCACTGTTCCTAAAATCCTGGTATTTCTTTTTTCTCTCTCTAGAATGTCCTTCAGCATTCTCTGCAGGGTTGGATTGGTGGTCACAAACTAGCCCAGTTCCTCTTTGTCATGGAAGCATCTTGTTTCTCCATTAATTGCTAGTGACAGTTTTGCAGGGTACATCAATCTGGGCTGGAGGGTATTTTCTTTCAGGGCTTGCAATACTTTGCTCCAAGCTCTTCTTGATCTGATGGTCTGTGTTGAGAAGTCAGCCGTGATTCTGATGGGCTTACCTTTATAGGTAATCTGTTTCTTTTCTCTGATGGCTTTTAATATTCTGTTTTTATATTGAATTTCTGGCATCTTGATTATTATATGTCTGGGTGTAGATCTGTTTCGGTTGTAGGTGGCTGGAGTTCTGTATACCTCACACAACCGAATGTCATTTTCTTTTCCCATGCTTGGGAAGTTTTCCTTAATTATTTCCATGAATAGCCTTTGTAATTCGCCTGTATGTATTCCTGCTTCTTCGTTCACGTTTCTTATTCTTAAATTATAGAGTCTCTTGTCATCTTCTAGCCTTTGTATTGTTATTGCCTGTTTCCTTGTTATTTTTAAGAGATCTTTCCTTTCATGATCACACAATGCAAACTTGTCTTCAAGTTTTGATAGTCTATCCTTCGTTTCTTTTAAGGTGTTTTGCCAGCTTTCAATAGAGTTTTTAATTTGCTGGTAGTCTCTTTGAATCTGCTTCATGTATTCTATATTTTCTTTATATTCTTTACCAAATGTTTCTCTCCTTTTTTTGTGTTCCTCCCTTTTTCCGTCTGTATCATCCTGAGAGATGCTTCCTGAGAGCATTTCTTTTATTACTCTACTCATATCCTGCTTTACCTGATTTAATATTTCAGTTTTGGGCTTGTCTACAAGGTCCCGAAGATATCTCTTGATGTCCATTGAAGCCATGTCTGATGTGTGTTTCTGCCCTCAGTCTCCCTTGTTTTTCCATCTCCTGGATCATTGCTCTCAGGGTTCTGGGCTGAGGGCCTCCTCCTGCCTCTCTCTCCTGTCATGGCCCTGGCTTCCTCCACACAGGTTACAATGCAGGTCCCAGCCCCCTTCCCTGTTGGCCAAGTTTCCTCCAAAGCATGCTAGCAAGGGAACTCCATCCTCTCCTGCCTGCTCTTGTCACTGAGGTGTAAGCAGGCTGTGTATGCCTGCCCCTCCCCACCAGGCCAGCCAAACTTCAGGGGCCTTCACCTGGTTAGTGCTTGCTAGGCGCAGGGAATCAATTTGGGATGGCTCATTGGGTCCCAGCCAGGGGCGCTGCCCAGTCCAAGCAAATTGCACGAATCTGCTCTGGGGAGGGGGCAACCAACCAAAGTCACTGTCACTCCCAGTTCAGGCTCCTCCTGCCTGATTCCAACATGTTGCCCACCTGGTCACGCCCTTCCTGCGGAGCGGGGGGGGGGTCTCATTCCCAGCACTGACTGTGGATTAATGAAGGTCTCTTTGCTGGTTTCGCTCTCCATTGGGCTCACCAACCCCCGATGTCAGCACTGCAGCGCTTCCTGTGAGTGTTGATGGGAACAAGTTTGAGCAGCTCTGCCAGCTGGCGCGGATTCAAGCTGGCGCAAACTTGGCGGGTCATTGGGAAAGGCTGTGTCCTGTAGTTTTTAGATGTTTCAGTTATACTCCCGAAGTATTTGACGAGCTTTTCTACATTTTAATTTATTCCTGTGTCAAGAGGATCCATCTCCCTCTGTCTGGGTCTCTCCAGAGTATTTTATTCTGGCAAATGAGTTGTTTCTCCTGGGAGGCTTTGTATTCTGTTGCTTACTGATTGGCCATCTTGACTTCTCCTCCTCCTTCTTTTTTTTTTTTATGTCCCATGGCATGGGCAGCTATTCCAGAGATAACAAGATATATTATGGTAGCCATAATATACCTTTGGATTTACTATTATCTTGTTTTGAAGTCCTTTATTGCACTCATTGTTTTGTTTTTATTGGTTCTATTCTGTTTTTGTTTTGTTTGCTTTTACTATGTCTGAAGATATGGGCAGCTATTTTGAAGATAGCAGGAGGCATTGTGGTGGCCATTGTTGATTTCCTATTATTTTGAAGTCCTGTGTCACTTACACTGGTTTGTTTTGATTGGCTTTGTCCTTTTTTTTAACTTTAACATTTTTAAAAATTTTATTTTATTTAAATAAAGAAAGAAAAGAAAATTAAAAAAACAAAATAGAAAAAATGAGAAAAAGTAGAATACAGAATTCAAAAAAATTAACATCATAAAATCGCTAGTTGATACATTACATATTGTCATCTAAACAATAGTTGTTTAAGTTATAAAATCAAAGCATAAAAAATGGCAAACTCTTCTGTTCAATGATCTGACAGAAATTTAGTAATATGATCATCAATCTTATACACTATATAAACTCATATATCATTTAGAGCACTTTTCTTCCCTTTCACTTTTACAATATCTGTTATATCTATTATACTTTTTTGATACTATTATTCTGCCAGTTATTATTATTTTTTACACTAGAGAGACAAAAATATGGAATGCTTCACGAATTTGTGTGTCATCCTCGAGAGGGGCCATGCTAATCTTCTCTGTGTATCATTCCAATTTTAGTATATGTGCTGTCGAAGTGAGCATGGCTTTGTCCTGTTTTATTTTGCCTGGTTTTATTCTCTTTAAAATTAAAATTAACCTACAGGGAGAGAGAGAGAGAGAGAGAGAGAAGCTGGAAACAGGCGACCACACGAGGGAGCTATGGAGATGATCTGGAGCTTCTGTGTTTGGGGGAGCAGGCCCAAACTGCTGTCCCGCCCAGCTTCTCGTCCTGAAAATGGGTGGTGGCCCCTAAGTGAGCTGTGATGTGGTCTGCAGGTGAAAGGAAGCTCAGGGAGCCGAGTCGGGAGGCCAGGCTGGGTGAAGCCCGGGCTTCACGGTGCTCTCAAGTGTCTATCTGACCAGCTGTAGGAGATGGTTTGTAAGAAACAGATAATTCTGTGACTTTTCTCCATCTCAGCTTCACGACCAAGTTCTCTGGAGGAGATCCAGTCCCTTTAAAACTTTCTGTCTTCATAGATTAAGTAACAAAGACATTTTGGTGTGACTTAATAGATGATAGCAAATGAGGCAGCCCCTGGGGTGTGGGTAACTGCAAACAAATTGCTTAATGTAACCCAGTGTTCCCCCTGAGTCTGCCAGTGGCAAGAGGGGCATAATTTTGTCTGAGGATGGTCTTGAGCACAGTGGTGTGGAGGATGTGGTGTGACTGGTGGTGGGGGTCACTGCTTTGGGGTGTCACAGAGTCCTATCAGGTGAATGTGAGAGGCAAGGAGCCACTGCACAAAGATGCAGGTCATGGGAATAGCAGTGTCCACCCTGAGCAGGACTAGGCTTCCCTCTCAGAGGACAGAAGTGAGGCCAGTGTGGTACAGCCTGAAGGCAGGGAGTGGGGGGTGTGACAGCTACACACAGCCAAACTGGGCGTGGCTCAACTATGAGCGGCAGCCCTTGGAGGAGGGTTCTCTGAGAGGGAACAAGGTGCCACTGGCACAAATGCACACTCATGGGAACACCAGGTGAAGGGGCGGGAGAGCTAAGGAGAGCATGGTGGGGTGCCAAGGAGCTGTGGGTGCCAGGCCAAAAGCTGGGGCACTGTGTAGAGCAGAACTGAAATCTTCTCCCAAAGGTAGTGCAGAAAGGAATGTTCTAACTCCTAAGTGGACATGAAACACAATGCATATCACAGGCATCTGCTGGCCATCTGTGGGGACAGAAAGGAGCCATGTCCACCATGCTGAGCAGGTCGGCCAACTCCAGGACATTGTCACAGGAACAATTCAGGGCCTTCCTGGAGAAGGCCCGGCAGTGCCACTGTCAGGCAGTTCACTTCAGCTCCAGCCCCTGTACCAGGTGGCCTCATCCCCAGAAAAATGGACTCTGTGTCATATCAGGAGGCAGTTTTGCCACCTGAGTCAAGTGTGTACTTGACTCCTGCCCCCAGGAGATAGGGGCTCGGGGCGGGGGCTTCTTTTCCAAGAGAGGTTCCAGGTCCCTGAGACGGACATTCTTGGATTCTTGGTCTTCTAGCTGGCAAAGACCCCTCTAGTCTTTTTTTTTTTTTTTTTTGTACCAGGGATCGAACTCAAGACCCTGTGCTTGCAAGGAAGGCACTTATGCCACTGAGCTAAATCCCTGACCCCTGGCCCCGCTAGTCTTTAGAAGGATTTTACAAACATGTCATGGAATGGAGATATTACAATGGCCGGCTTTCCAGGGTCAAAGTTCTGGGAAAAGCAGTGTATGGGAAACTCTGCCCACATTGTTCACAGGGAGAAATAAGACTCTTTTAAAACTAATATTTGTCCTGGCAGCATCCATGGGGGGTAGGTACTGCTTGGGACTGGGGGAGGGTCCTGGTAAGAGGCTGTTGGCTCACGAAGCTGCAGCTGAGTCCTGGGGGGAAGGGGTGGAGACTGGCTAGAGGATTGGGTGACCTTTGCCTTTACAATGCAGTTAGTCTGGCTCGGGTGCTGTCCACTGGAAGAAGCCATCTCCTCACACTTAAGAGAAGGAACAGCAATTTATGTGGGCAAACCAGGCTCCAGGCTCTAGCTTGGAACTTCCTCCCACCCTCCTGCTTTTCCTTCCTTCCTTCCTTCCTTCCTTCCTTCCTTCCTTCCTTCCTTCCTTCCTTCCCTCCCTCCCTCCCTCCCTCCTTCCTTTCTTTCTTCCTGCCATCCTTCCTTTATGATTCTTTTTCTTGTGGCAAAATATATACAATGAAATGTGATATTTTAATAATTTCTAAATGTATAGTTCAATGACAATAAAGTACATTTACACCATTGTATAATCAATGCTAGTATCCATTTCCAGAACTTTTTTCATCACCACAAACAGAAACTGCACCTATCAAACATTAACCCCCCATGCTCCTCCCCTCCCAGTTGCTGGTAACTTCTACTACTCTAGTTTCTGTCTCTATGAGTCTGACTATTCCTGATACCTCATATATGTAGAATTATGCAATATTTTTGCCTATATGATGGTTTGTTTCACTTATTGCCTTGGCCTCAAGGATTTCCTATGACCTAGTGTGTGTCAGAATTGCTCTCCCTTTAAATGCTGAATAATAGCAGTCATGTAGGTACATTACATGCATAGACTGCATGCTGTATTTAAAATTTTTTTTTTTAATTTAAAGGGGGTAAAATTAAATGCAACACAACAAAACAGGACATAAGAAAGCAATGTAAGAGATATAAATTTCAAAGCTAGATAACCAGAGATCTTCACTATCTATCCTATTGTCTCTTGTTTTCTTCCAAATAGTTGTCCATATCTTAACATACAGAGAATTCATACAAAACAGCACAGTATAAAACTGATCTGAACAGAATGAGGAAGGCGTTTTAGGTCTTCAGAACCAGACAATAGGGAAGTCACTAATGGCTGTCATAGTGTCTCTCCTTTTCTTCAAAATAGCTGTCCATACTTTCATGTATGTTGAAATTAAACAAAACAGGGAGGGGAGTGGTTGCTTGGTTTCCCGGCGCCCCAGGTCCCAGCATGGCGAGGGTCTCAGGAGACACTGGTGGCTCCACCCTGGGCCACCGCAGCCTGCCACGCTCACATGCATGCTATATTTTGAGGGATGACTATTATGAAAAACTATGGCGTTTCCTCAAGAAACTGAAAATGTATCTACTTGACCCAGTAAGTCCACATCTGGTGTATATCCAAAGGAAATGAAATAGATATGTTGAAAAGATATCTGTACTCTTTTTTTTTTTTTTTTGGTACCAAGGATTGAACTCATGACCTCATGCTTGCCAGGCAGGCACTTAGACATCTGTACTCTTATGTTTATGGCAGTATTATTCACAATAGCCTATATATGGAATTAACCTAGGTGTCCATTGACATATGAATGGATAGGGAAAATGTGTGTGTGTATATATATATATATATATATATATATATATATATATATACCAGGAATATTATTTAGACATTAAAAAGAAAAACTGTCACTTGTAGGGATGTGAGCCTGTGTTAAATGACAGAAGGCAGGTGCAGAAAGTCAGACGCTTTCTTATGCTAATTATTTCATCCCTAGACCAATCCTTGAGGCAGGAACATTCCTGCTGGGGATTGGCAGGCAGATTCCCTGAACTAAGGGGAAGAGAGTGTGAGAGAAGGGTATGCATGTGCCGAAAGCTCCAGACTGCATATCCTTGCTCTCAGGCCCTGTCTGCTGCTTGACCAAGAATGACAGGAGGTGGTGATGTCAAGTGCTTGGAAAGTCTCAGCAAGTGGGGACATCTTAGCACTGTGGGTGTTATTTTGTTGATGATGTCTGCATGTGTACCAGTATGACCTCTTCAACGTGATGTCAAACCCTGGAAGGCAGAAGCCTTTTATTCTAGGTCTCCCAGCCCCTGAGCAGATATACATATATGGCTCAGACCCTGGGTAATTGTTCACAGAGGATGAGAATCATTGGTCCCTACGGTGGTAGAACTTGTCATTGTCCACTCAGGCCTAGTGTCTTTGGGGGAACCTCTCCCTCCTCTTTCGTTATTTGTTTAGGGTGTCTGTTCCTTCTTGTACCTCCACTGATTATTTGAATTTTACCAGAGAATGGTGTGTGCCACTTAGGTTGCCACACACTCAATGACACAAAGCTGTATGTTGTACCCTTTCCCTATTTCTAACCTCCTTTGTGGCCACAGTCTGTTTGCATGTGCTTAGTCAATATTTGTTGCCAGTTTGGTTGACAATGTTAGCTTACATCCATGAAGAATAGCTCAGTGAGGTCCTTGGGCATTTGGTTCCTGGGAACACATCTGGGATTCATAATTCATATGCTTGGTATCCTGAGGTTCCCCTGGCCTAGGGATCCCTCAAAAGCTGAAGATACAAGAAACAATTTCTGCTAGGCTATTGTTAATGTCTGGAGTAGGAAGCAAGGGTATTGTGTCTTTGTCTTGCCAGAATCCTTGGGAGTGTACTTTCTGGGTCTCAGGATCATTGTGGAGCCCCACTAGGGACCCAAGGGCTTTCTAAATTGCACGCCACCATTCATTATCCATGGTGTGGGCAGCACAGAGGGTGACCTTGACCCAGAAAATCGCTGTCCACATGAGGACACTGGAGATTTCCAGATTCCTTACCCAGATTCCTTGTTCTTCTTTCAGGTGACCCAGGTGTCCTGTGGGATAGAACAGGGAGAGTAGAGGGAATTGGGGTGGATGAAAATGGATGGGGAACCCATGGAATATGGTGTCCCTCAGAGAGACCCTGCTATGAGTGAGATGAGTCTGGGGTCACCTGGTACCCTGTGATCTTTCAATGTCGATGATGTGTGTGGAGGACTCCTGGCTGGATTGTGGGGTAGGGATGCATGGGAAGGAGACTGTGAGAAGAAACTGTGTGCCGGAGGCTCTCTGTTGCTGGGTGAGGATGTGGTAACATTGCATAAGAGGTCAGCTTAGGGGAGCTGTGTTGAGTCAGGGTTTAAACACTGTACATGCATACTGATGGAGCCCTCTGCCACCCCACCAGCAGGTGACATTTCAGGCAGGTCCTCACTTCCACCTGTTGATCATTTGTCATCAAACTATGTATAAGGCAGCTGATGCTACTCATTCTAAGACGAGCCAAGCGATTGTCATGGGAACCTCATAGAATGCTTATCCAGGGTGCGTCATCTACACTGAGTCCCAGGAACCTTCCTCATAGTCCCACAGTGACGGTCCTGCCCTGCCCCCTCCTTCTAGTCTGCAGTGGGAAGGCTCTAGTATTTGTCTTTCCAAATGTCTTTGCTGTGTTTTCCACAGACCTGCAAATCAAACAAAAACTATTCTTGAAGCCAGTTTTTGCAGGAAACAGCACATGAGGCCCACGAGGACAGCACATGTCATCAGAGCATGGATCTCTAGTGGGAAGAGGTGACAACATTTTTTCCATTGGGACAGCCACGGCATATCTAAACTTGCTATGTGGCAGGCAGAGTGTGCTCTGTAGACTTTCCCAGCCATTAGCACCAAGGCAAACAGAGTTCAGGCCAGGGACATGTTGTTTAGTAGTGTAAGAACGAATGCACCTGAGAGGAGAGGGTAGGTTTGGAGATAGAACTGCCTGTCTCTACCTTCAGACCTCACTGCTGACACAGAAATTGATTTCCCCACCCCTGCAACTAGAGTGTCCCTCAGCAAGAGCCCACAGAGCACACCCAGCACACCCGAGGATTGGCTGTGTCCAATACGAATACTCCACTCAGATTTGTGGGACTGCTGATGAATTTCCATTGAAAAGATGTTTTCTGGAGTAAAGTCCATTAAACTGATTTAATTTCTTAATTAATTTTTATGTAGTAGAGCTCCATCATTTTTATTTTCTAAGTTAATTAATAAAACATTTCCATATTTATTTCTCAAAAGTAATTTCCATGGAGATAAATTCTCTTTGACTGAAGAATTCATTAATCAGTAAGCTTTTGTCTTCATTCAATATATAACTTTTGTCACCAAGGGTTTTCTTACACAGCCACATCCAAAACTGCCCTTTCTTCTGCCTCCCCCTGCCTCACCCCCACCCACTGGTCAAGTTCAGTGTCCTAGGCTCAGATGTGGTCCATCTAAATTTTGGTAGTAATATATTTAAATCAAGTTGGATCAGTGACAAAGCCTTTGATGTGCAGTTCCAGCCATTATCTGGGCAGTGGATGTCCTCTACGAATCAAACAGGACACACTGCCTCATTTGGTTGGTGTCATTATACTTATAGTTCCCTGGACAGTCATCTCCTGGCAGGAACAAGATAATAAAGTCACACATTGAACAAGTGCTATGAATACAGGACACAGTTCCAAGCTCATTTTTATGTGAAAGGACAATGGATAAGTACAGACCAGGTACCTCTGTTACTGACACCCTGAACCGACAGAATAAATCAGGATCCAAGGCTCAGTCTGTGACGGGCCAGGCAAACCATAGCTTAGGAAGTGCAGCTGATACGTTTGGGGAGTATTGAATGAGTTCCGGTAAATTCCAATAAAACTTTATTTCTACAGACGAGATCTACTTTTAGCATATGGGCAGTGGTGTGCCAGACCATGGAGTAGATGAAGATTCACTCTATTGTTTGTCTGTTTTGTAAAAGTATCATTCTTGTCAGGATTGACTGTGGACTGCCACGAACAGAGAGTTCCTGGGATGGGCATTAAAGATGTTTCCCATCCATTCGTTTCTGCAGGCCCACAGCTGGGTATGAATAGCTCTGCGCACCAGTGCACTGTGTGTTGCCTGTCAGCTGAGAGCTCTTTTGTTCAATTCTAGTAGAAATCATAAATCAGCAAAGTGCAGCTCCATTCGCTGCTTCAGGCCGAGTGTCCTGGGCTCTGGCCCTCAGTGTCACAGCCAGTAGCCTCCAGCCATTGCTATCAGCTCCGCAGTAGCCAAGTCTCATGGTCCCCTAGGCTGCTTTCTGGAGCTCCCCCAGTAGCTTCCACTGTCCCTCTGGGGCTCTCTGCAGATCCCCAATGTCCAGTTGACGCTGCCAATTTCCATCCCTGATCTCTAGAAACTCTCAGGGCCAGCTGCCCTCCTTGACTGACCGAGGAGTGCAAGTAGCTCCTTACATGACCAGGAGTGGGCTATGCAAACCTGCTTGAGGACTTTCACAGTAATGAGGCACAGGGGCAGAGAGGGGTCACCTGGCAGGTGTGAAATTCAAGTCTGTGGTGGCCCAGACAGTTTCTCCTGGAGCAGCAGGAGTCAAGAAAACATCGCTGTTCCCTTACTCCTGTCAGTCACTCACTGTGGCCTGGAGGCCCCAAAGTCACCTGCTTATGGTAATATGGTCAATATGCTGCAGACTCCAATTAAGAATCACAGGTGTCCCTGGCAATGGCTGCAGGGAGCTGATCATTTCCTGTCATACTGAACATGGAGGCAGGATGATCACCCAGACCCGGACTGCAGGGTTCACAAGGATGGAGCATGTTATACAATGAAATAAAAACTAAAGACAGAAGGGACAGGACCCATACCTTGTTGCTCAGCCTGGCACAGGGTCCCTGGCCTCATCTGGGCACGGCACACAAGGTCTGGACTTATGGAAAATGTTATGCACTGTACTTCAGTCACTACACTGAAAGCAAAACAACAAACATGAAAAGCAAAACCTATTACCAAGAGGCCAATTTAGCAAAAACTACATAACTTTTAATGGTATATATATATATATATATACACACACACACATACCACTAAAAGCATATATATATATCACTAAAAGTATATATATATATATATATATATATATATATATATTTTTTTTTTTTTTTTAAGTCAAGGTCTTGCTATGTAGTTCAGGGTGATCTTGAACTCACTATGTAGCCTAGGCTGGCCTCCAGCTCACAGCAATCCTCCTGCTTCAGCTCCGTGAGTGCTGGGATTACAGGCATGCACCACCATGCCTGGCTATACTATTCTTGAAGGCTCTTCTGGCACTGTGGTAGGAAAAGCTTTTGTTACTAGTAGAGACCCCTTCCACAGCACCAGTTATCAGAGAACCCTACCGTCAATCCTGATCTCCTGCCCAGAGTTATAACACAGTGGGAAGAAAGAGCAACAGACAAAATAGGAGTGCAGAAGGGATCTGGGATGACCAGTTGTTCACAGGGAACAAAAGCCCACAAGACACCCAGATCACTCATATTTATTCATTGAGGAAAATGGTGATTGGGATTGAGGCTGGATGTGCCAGAAAAATAGCAAGGCAGGCAGAGTTTGTAACAGAGGAAACAAAGCATTCTTGCGGAAGGGACAGGCATAGCCACGTTTGGGTTAGGGTTATTGAGAACCTGATTTGTAGCCAATCCTGGGAAGGAATTTCCTCTGGAGTCATACAGGCCTCAGTAGAGACCTATCTCCTATCTTAACCCCATGATATCATAGCTCATCTGTCTGTGCTCATTGTAGTAGTTGATGACAAAGTGCTAGTCCATCGGCAGCAGTCTGCTTTCATGAAGATCATTCACAAACTCAGCCAGACTCACTAACTAAACTAATTAGGGAGGTCACCGCCATACAGCCTGTACTGCTTGCAAGTAAGCACAACCACATTTGGGTCTGGGAGAGGGCAATCTGGTGGTCCTACACAGTTACTTTAGGACATTTTCAGCTGCACACAATTGTCTGAAAATTTATTATAGCTCAAACAGGAGGTGGCCCACAGTAGACAACCAGTGATACTAGTGAAGTAGATGCACAAGCTTGTCAAAGCCCCTAGTTTTTTCTACCACTCTTTGCTTGTTGGCCTTTGGTTCTTACAATTGTTGTCTCCTGGCTGCAAGATGGCAGCTGTGATTTCAGATATTGCAACATTTGCAGGAGGGAGGATGATGAAGTCTGGGCACTAACTGCTCATAAAAGGATAGCAAAGGCTCTCCCAGACTCCTTGCAGATTTCTGCAGGTCTGCTCAACCAGAAATGTCTTACTTGAGCTATTGACTAGAGTAACTGTGAGTGCTTTGATTTCTCCACATCAGTATGGAGATGGACACAGGAGAAATGGGTTGGGAATGGGGGTGGAGGCAGATCTAGTACCCCACATTGTTCGGCACAAAGTTCATCACCACTTTTCATCTGAGGCCAGAACTGGAGACATGTGTTACGTCAGCTGGTGCTGAGATGGACAGAAGCAAATGACCTATTTCTCTGGTTATCCCCCAGTCTATGACTGGCTGTGTCTGTCTACACCTGTGCCTCCCTGCAGGAAACAGCTTATACAGTGGCCACAGGCAACTGTCCAGTCCACCTGATGTCCAAAGAGTCTAACTGCACAGCAGACTTCCAGCTGTGTTCCTCAAGTTAAGGAAAACAGTGCCTTACCAATGTCTGCACTCGGGCCTGCTGAGCCCAATGCCAAGGCAGGGGAGCAGCTTGCACCACCCACAAGGATGGAGGAGGCACCCAGCCCACACAGCAGGACACTGCTCAGCCCCATCCAAGGACGCCACTGACTGGCCATTGTGCAGACCAGCATGGAAACGGTTTATGACGGAAAGGAGCCAGGCAAAGTGAGGCTGTGTGTGACCTCACTTGCATGTGGAGAAAAGTAGCTTTGCAGGCACAAAGGCTGCGAAATAAGATGGTGGCCACTGGGTTGTAGGAGGGAACTCAGAGGCTGAGGCGGGTGTGGAGGATGAGCAGGCCTGGAGAGCCAACATACGGCACTTGAGCTTGGCCTACTGTCAGGCGCTGCTCGGAACTTTGGTGGAAGGAGAAAGTTTTAGATGCTTTTTATACACAAAGAAAGCAAATAGGAAACTGAGATGATAGAACTGCAGTAGCCAACATCTGTATGTGCACAAAAGCATTGTGTTGTACACTTTAAATGCATGCAATAACTGCTTTGTAAAACAGGACCCATTTCCCAGGGTACCCTCATCACACTAGATGAGGATAGACTGCTCTTCAGTCCCCTGGCCTCCAGGGAGTGTGTTCCATACCACATGTCCCTACCAGGGTCCTGTGAGGATGGTAACTCTGGCCCAGGCAGAAACAAAGCCCTGTGAAGCAGTTAGTTTTTCCCTGGAGGCAGAAGTGACACTTCCACTCTTGCCTAACCCTCTGCTCCTGACTCACCACCCATGCTGGTTCTAAGTTTGATTGTGTCGCTCATGTAGTTAAAGACCTTCCCCCCAATAAATAACCCATTCTTTTTGCCATGGCTCTTTGTTTATGTGTTTGTTCCATTGTTGGATGGGTGGACAGGAGCTTGGAAAAGGGGTGTTCTAACTTAGACCTCATCTTGTCTCACCAGAGCAGAGCTAACCCACATGAGAGCCATCCAGGCTCCCACGGCCAATACACACCAGTGGGAGCTGCACCCGCCCCAGGTTCTGTATGGAGCATTTACTTTTCATTCACCCAGCCTCATTTGACTGCAGACCAACTCCCTGACTCCTGGTCTCTGACTCCCATAGTTGGAATGAACACAGAAAAAACAGTGTGAAACTGCTGGGAGGAAAATCACCTCAGCTCTGGGCTGGACCAGAAGTCTAGGGCTGTGTGAGTGGTTGCTTCCTAGGGGGATAAAAGGCAGATCAGAGAAAATGCTCTGGCAAACTCCTGATTTATTTTAATGAGCCTGAGAGCCTCAACCAGAAGATTGCTCTTGGATCTTGGGTTGCCTGGGATTTTGGATGGTTGCTTGGGAGATGAATGTTGCAAAAGTTTTAAGCAGACATTCACTATTTTGTCTGGCTTAACAATGATCTCTTCCTTATTTTCTTCCCAACAACATGTTATCATTAAGAGAAATCTGGCTTCTTTGCAGCCCCTGTCTTTGTAAAAAGTTTGCAGAAAACTTAGATGGGTGCTGACCTTTTGAGCAGCTGCTTCAGATGTCCTGAAAGATGTGCCATGTGTGACATGGATTCTCACGGTTCAAGCAGTCTAGAAATGGGTGAATTACATGGGCATAATTTGCAGATGGTAATGACCCCAAGCTGGGGCCCTGCATCCTGGAAGTGAATGGGTGGCAGAAGTGAAAGTAGAGAGGACCTGTGGTTTGAGGGCCTGAACATGGACAGGAATCAGCCAGCGTGCAGGGGAGACCTGACTGAGGGGTCACTGGAGAGGCCAAGAGTCCCAGAGGAGAATGAACAGGAGGGTGCAGACCTGCCAGGCTGTTGGACCAAAGAAGAGCAGTGAGTTCATCAGCAGCACATATGGAGCTGGGGAAGGACTGGAGGAAAAAGGGGTGTGGAGTGGAGTGTCTTCATTTGCAGAGAGGATTGGGGGAGCATTTGGAACTCCACTCGCCAAGCCAGCTACCCAAGGCAGTGCATGTCCCCACATATGTCTCAGATGTGGCCACACAAACCACACACACATGCATGCTCACAGCGTTCCGTGGAGGGAAGATGAGTTGTTTCATTTTCTGGCCAGTGTCAGGCCTCTCCACTGTGCATCCACCCATCTCAGGGGTGTGTAGCCCTGCTCTGGTGTGAGTGTGAGTTCTGGGGACAGCTCTGTGGTCTCATCAGTCAGTAAAGCAGCTGTGACCCACTTGGTTAGGCAGCCTGGCACAGTGCCTGGCAAGGTATGGACCAATCGGGGACCTCAGGGACAATGGGCAGAGCAAAGAAGAGCTGGGGGAGCCTATGTGGCCCTCACATGGGTCTTCTCAGCAGTCTGTCAGCTTTGATCTGCCTTCACATGGTGGGTTGTTCCAGCTTGGGATGAAAGAATTCCTGGGATCTGTTTTAATCAGGTGCGGGAGACACGAAGTCAGACAGGAATGTTATGCAGTAGGCTCACGTTCACAGGTGCCCCAGAGAAGAGTCAGAGTAGTGGGCCCCATGTCACCCACAATACTGTCCAATTTGGCGATATGTCAGAGGCTCCCAGGGCCCTCTCATGTGAGTGTTCTAGAATGATTTATTGAGTCATTCATCTTCATTTGCTGATTTATTGGTAAGCAGCATGAGGGCAGGTGAAGAGCTGGAAAGGTCCCAGCACAGAGACCTTGGGAGTCTCCGTGGAATCAGGGAGCATTCCTCCCCCATGTGTGGATGTATTCACCAACATGGATGTTCTCAACCCCACCTTTTGGGCCCGCTCTTGAAGTCCAGATCCAGAGGCATTATTAAGGGTGCCAATCTCAGAGCAGGGGTCAGGGCTGGAGGATGACCCCTGACTCCATGGCTGCTCCACTAGCCACTGGCTCCATCCCCAAATTACCTCAATAATTTCATGAACAACAAAGGATGTTCAGTACTTGGGGGAATACAGGGGCCTCTAAAGCGCTGGAGTCAATAGCTGGGGACTAAGAGGTGTGGGGGAGAGATGTCCTACCACCTTTACACGCAGCTGCAGGGGCTACAGGTCTTAGAGCTGGGAATGGGATGGACCAAATATGTGTCTCCTTGCAGTGTCTCAGCCCAGATCTCTTCCTGTGCATTGCAGCCACCTCCCCACCTCACCAGGTATACACCTGCCCACTGCAAGAGCTTCACTCTTCCCCAGAGCCTGGTCCATCCGCAGCGACTCCTCCCTGCATGCTAGCTCCATCCTTCCCAGTCCCCCAGCCTGCAACTGTGATGACCACAGTCTTTGGTCTCTTTCTTCCAGCTGGTCTCACCTGTCACTCAAAGGAGCTGTTGCACCGAAGTCCAGCCTCAGGCTCCACCCCCTGCCTGTGGCTCTGATGCCACCCATCCCACTCCTGGTGGCATCGATTTCCCCTCCTAAGCATGCTGTTTAGGCTCCTGTGTTCCAACTCCACTCTGGATCTGCAGTGCAAGCAGTTTGCCTCTGTCTACCCAACTCCTGAAACGTTTTGCCTGAGGCTGGGGGTCATCTGTGTGGGCAAGAAAGATGTCATGGACATCCAAGCCTGCTGACAAGCATGGTGACATGTGCAGGAGCTGCATTTTGCCAGGTCTTTGCTCCTACCACCCTCCTTGCCAGGACTCTGGCCTGTGTGTTCTCGCCTTCCTCACATTCCCACTTCTTTGCTGGTGTCATAAGAACCTCCCTCCGAAGCCCTCCTTCCCTGTCTGCCTCCACCCTCTGCAGTGTGAGTGCTGGAACCTCCCAGGCTGGCTGGCTGCATCTGTCTTCTATTTTTTTTTTTCTTTTTTTTGGTACCAGGGATCGAACTCGTGACCTTGAGCTTGCCAGGCAGACACTTGTGTGCCACTGAGCTAAATCCCCAGCTGTTTTCTGTTTTTGACCTGGTTGCCCCATTGTTGGTGTTCTCAGATTCTGGCTGCACACGAAGCTTCTAGGAAATGCTTGCTACTTGCTCTTGTGTCTCAAAAGAGGCCCTTATTAGGGCTAGGTGCCAATCGTATCCTTCGTGGCACCTACTTGAGGTCAAGGTCATTATAAAACCTAACCATAATCTGTGTTTGAGCAGAATGGTCCCAGCAGCCCCAGGAGCCTGAGCATGACCCTTCCTCTGCCAGGGTTCCTTTTCCGGCACATCCTGTGGCCTCCCAGAAGTGCGTCATTAGAGGTTCAGAGTGAAGGCCTAGATGGTGGGCCACAGACTGTCACAATCTGGCTGAGTCTGGTAATAGTGGCCCCACCTCCAGCAAACTGGGGTAAATATGTAACTGGACCCCGTACTGACTCCTGCTCGGCAGCAGAGCTGCATTGATTTCAGGCCTTCCTGGAAGGGGCCCAGCCTGACAGTTCATCCTGGCCAAGCAGAGCAGCCAGATCCCCACCCGGGGCTGTCCTCCCCGCCACCCCCAGCCTGTGTACAGAGCAGCTGGGAACCGCTCCATTCCCACCCCTCGGGTATAAATGGGGCCCGAGCTGCCAGCCAGGGAAGAACTGCGCTCCTCTGCCCGGGATAAAGCAGGTGAGCGAAGCTTCTTCCTGAGACTCCCTGCCATAGCCGGGTTGAAGGCAGAGAGGAGCAGCAGGGTGAGGGCTGCAGGACGGGATGCTAAAGGGCGTTTGGCATTTATTCAGAGCACAGAGCCAGGGGTGGGTGTTAGCCACTACCACAGAGGACATGGTCACCGAGCCACTTTTTCCTACAAAGCTGTCCTCCCCAGGGGCTCCTTTTCCTAGCCACAAGGCAAGGTGGCTAGATCCTCCTGCTTCCTGACAGAGCTGGACCTCAAAGCAAAAGAGACTGGCCTGAGGCCAGCGTCACCCTGGTTGAGAACCGTGGGCCTCTTTCAGTCCCAGGGAAGAATGAGGCTTTGCTGTGTGGGCCACAGGGCTGGTGAGGATGTGGGGGCCTGGTGGTCACCATGGCTCAGGGCGATACAGTCACCTGTGACCCTCAGGTGGTGTCTCTGATCCTAGACTCAATGCCAGGCCAGGGTGATCTGGCTTTTCACTGTGTCCCCAGCATCAAGACTTACTCCTCTGTCACCTGGGCCCCACCCACCCCAGGCTCCAGAGCTAGACGTGCCTTCCAGACACCAACAAGGCAGGTTTTTGCTTTGCCAACAGGCAACATAGGTTGGTAATGACACTCCACCTACAGAATCCAGGCTTTTCATCTGAGCTCTAGTTCTGTCTCTTATAGATGTGTGACCTGGAGCAAGTCACCAGGCCTGTCTGTTCCTGCACTACACAGCATTAATGGCTTCACTTGACAACTCCTTGTGGATCTTGTCATGTCTAGGACCACTTTGGGGATGTGGCCTTGCTTGCTAGGGGAGAGGACCACGCTCATTGGGTTTGCCTTCTCGTGGTGGGGAACAGACACAAAGGTGCAGAATGAATGCTGGATTACAGTGAGGAGTGTTTGGGGGTGTCAAATGCTATGTGTGTGGAAGAGTGGGATGTATTTTAGGAAGGCGATGGTATGCTGGGAACAGGATGTTGACACAGGACAGTGCTGAGAGGTGCTTGCCAATGGTGGGTAGTATGAAAGGAACCATGAGACCAGGACACAAGAGAGACTGGGGGATCGGCCCATTTGTTCTCAGGACATTGTGGGAGCCAATGAAAGACAAGCTCAGGCAGCAGACCTCAGCAGAGAGCAGAGAGCTGCCTCTGCCCAAGAATGGCTCTGACCATGTCCCAGTACAGCGTCTATGATACTGCTCCCTGTGACAGTGGTCTTGAGAGTTTTTCTGATGACAGAGGCTGACACCAACCAAGTGACAGTACCCTTCTTTGTCTAGCATTGAGTCTAGGAGAAGTTGTGCACACCTGTATCTCACAGGCCGTGGGCACTGGTAAGCAGGTCCTGGTTGCCACAACCCCTGATGGTCCTGCCTGACTCGGTTTACAACAGCACAAGCAGGCATTGCAGGTACCTCTTGTAGGGAGCGTCACTTTTCCATGCCTAGTGGCTCCCAGCAAGAACAGTGGGCTGAGTCAGAGGTGGGTGAGGTGGTGACTGGTCAGAAGTCAAAGGTCTCCTGGTGGTCAGGAGACAGGAGCAAAACAGAGCACACTTTGAAATTCTGTAGATTCACCATGTAAGGGGCAGATGAGGGCTTACTGAGCTCAGCATGAGATGTGGGATACTGCAGGTCGGCCAGTTTCAGGCCACTGTAGGAGAATCTGATAAATTAATTTCTAAAGAGAAAAGTTTCATGATGCCTCATGGATTTAGAATTTCCATCTGAGCTCTGGTGGACTCATTACTCACTTCTCTGTGGAGGGAGTGGATGGCATTTGAGAGGCACAAAGCAACACCTTTCCTCCTGATGGGTCCATCACCGTTCTGGGGACCAGGTCTCTAACTTATAGGCCTTTGGGGGACACTCATCCAAGCCACAGCACAGTGTAAGAGGAAGGACTGGGCATACACAGGCAAGGCAAGAAAAGCCAGATGTCAAGGTGGCCTTGGCTCAGGGCTGGGATGCTGCCCCTCCAAGGGAGCCCTACTCAGTGCTGGGGACCAGGCCAGGCTAGCTCCTGTGTGCTGTCTACCATAGCCACAGCTGGAGTAAGGACACAGGCTGGAGGGTCAGGATCCAGAGCTTATGTGGTGGGGGGGGAGGGGCACTGAAACCTGGCTGTGTAAGGCAGGGACCTGAAAAGTTAACAAGTCTGTTCCTGAACCCGCACAGACTATCAAGGCTGCCTGTGAGTGATGGGGCTGGGTGGGCAGGCGGACTGGGCAGGCAGAGTCCTGGAGTCTCCTGGGGGCTGTGTGGGTGAGCTGAGAGCTGGTCTGGAGCTTGAGACGACAGGGAAATGTCCACCGCGCTCAATCCTGGCTGCATGTCAGGATCTGAGGACTCTAGAACCTGTTCCTGGGACCCACCCCAGGGCCATTAGATTAACATGGAGTAGGGAGGGGGACCCTCAAGTATCTGGATGCATTGCATGTACCAGGTTCTCTAGAGGAGAAGTGACTGCCCTCATATCATGGGTGTGGCTTAGCCTATCAGGGCTGTGGTAATAAGTGCCACAGCTTGGGGGTATCAGTACAGATTGGATCGTTTCCCACCCAGGAGTACAAAAGTCTGAGTTCAAGGTGGGGGCTGGTCGTTTGGTGTGCAGACGATGTCTGCTCCCTGTATCCCCACTCTGTGTGTGTCTGTGTCGTGATCGCCTCTTCCTATTCTGATACTGGTTAGATTGGTTCAGGGTTCACAGTAAGTACCTCACTTTAACTCAGTCACCAAGTTTCTAAACACAGTTGCAGGTCCTGGGGTGTGGGTTCCAGCATATAAATCCACAAGGTACAGCTTAGCCTGTAGTGATATGTTTTGCATTTGGACTATGTAGATACTTTCCATGCAGCTCTGAGTCAGTTTTGCTACTTAATAATTCCTGTAGACATGGATGGGTTTCTCTAAGGCTATTTGGCTGCTGGGATGGCCAACATATGGTCATGGTCACTGGATAATCACTTTCCCTTCTTCCAGTGTTTTTCAGGGTACAGAGATGATTCTCACCAGCGTGGGTGTTAAGGCCACCATCCTTTGTCTCCTGGCCTGGGTCGGCCTGGGGGCTGGCGATCGGGTGTACATCCACCCCTTCCACCTCCTCTTCTATCCCAAGAGCAGCTGTATCCAGTTGGAGCAGTCCAGTGTGGAGACGCCCAAGGAGGCAACCTTCACACCTGTCCCGGTGCAGGCCAAGACCTCCCCTGTGAATGAAGCTGCTCTGCATGAAGAGCTGGTGTTGGCTGTTGAGCAACTTACGCCTGAAGACAGGCAGCGGGCCAGCCAGGTTGGGATGATGGCCAACTTCCTGGGCTTCCGCATGTACAAGACTCTGAGTGAGGTGGGGAGCACAGCCAGTGGGGCCATCCTTTCCCCAACGGCTCTCTTTGGTACCCTGGCCTCTCTGTATCTGGGTGCCAGGGATCCCACAGCCGGCCAGCTGCAGGCACTACTGGGTGTTCCCATGCAGGACCAGGGCTGCACCTCCCGGCTGGATGGGCACAAAGTCCTCTCGGCCCTACAAGCCATTCAGGGCCTTCTGGTAGCCCAGGGCAGGGCCAATGGCCAGGTGCAGATGTTGCTGTCCACTGTGGTAGCCCTGTTCACGGCTCCTGGCCTGCACCTGAAGCAACCATTTGTGCTGGGCCTGGCTCCTTTTGCCCCTGTCATCCTTCCGCGCTCTCTGGACTTGTCCACCGACCCAGATCTTGCAGCGGAGAAGATCAACAAGTTCCTGCAGGCTGTGACAGGGTGGAAGCTGGGTGGAGCCCTAGCAACGGTCAGCCCAGGTAGCACCCTGCTGTTCAATACCTACGTCCACTTCCAAGGTAAGGACAGTCCCCCGGCAACCTGGCCCTGGCTGCTGCCCAAAGGTGGTGAACTTGGCCCTGGGGACTTTAGTGTTCAGAGTGTGGGCTGCACCAAGCAGGCTGACCATGGGGATGAGAGCAGCAGCCATGTGGAAGGAGTTGAGGCCTCCCCAGAGGAGGCGGGAGGAGGCTGCCTGGTGGGCCCTTGGGTGGGTGCCCACTCACCCATCCTTCCACTGCCTGGGGCAGCCCTGCACCCTCATCATCCAATCCCCTCTGAAGAGGAACAGCTAATTCTGTTTACTGGTGAAGCAGTGGAGACTCAGGAACAAGAGTCTTGCTCAGGAGAGCATAGCCTTAAGCAGTTTCCCGCGATCAGCCCATGTTCCCTGCTCACAGCCAGCTCCATGCCAGGACCAGGGTCACTGGCCCACACAGAAACAACCAGTTTGTGGGCTACAGTGTACTCAGGGGTGGGTGCTTGCCTTGGTTACATTGTTTTCTCCTCGGGATGGGTCTCACTAGAATAGCCCTGCTATAAAGACTGTTTACTCATGCGATGAGTTCTTTGTGTAAGACTGAGCGGGCGATCTCAGACGGGCCAGGCGAGAGGAAGGATGAGCAGGTGCTAACTCAGCTCACACGTTAAAGACAAGCAAGAAGTGACCCCAAGAGCAGGAGCCTGGTGTAAGCTACGGATGAAAGAGCTCAGAGAATAAAGGCCACCCCGGGATGGAGTGGAGTAGGGGCTTGAAGGAATCTTCTGAGCAAAGGCTGTTGGGAGTCAGGGCAGAAGTGAGTGTGGGGCAGCTGGCTCAGCCAGAGCACAGGGTGAGTTTGAAGGTGTTATGGCAAAGAGGGAGCTTGTGCCTCGTGGGGAGTGAAGAAGGGGGTCCTGCTTAGACCCATCCGTGCAGCCCACAGTGGGGGCTGCACGTAGGCAGGGAGGATATGATATCCAAAGGTTATGCATGCGACAGCCCAGTCACAGGATGTGCACCAGATCTGTGAATTGATAGGTGGCTGGCTGGGGAGGGGAGTGTTGATATGGTTCTACAGGAAGATGCACAGCTGGGGTCAGAATGCCACACAGGCAGCTGTGGAGAGAGCAATAGGGGTGGAGCTAAGTGGGTTGTGCCTGCTGATTTCCCACCATGATCATACCCCGAGTCTCTGAAAAGAACTTGTGTCTGCCTTTGGGTGCCAGGAAGGGATAGGTTGAGGGATTGTCAGGTGCCATCATGGGTGCAGAAAGGAGGCCCACTGTGTGCAGGGCAGAGGGGAATTGGAGGATAAGCCTGCCATCCTCAAGACTCCTTGAGAAACAGTGGTCCCCAGGGTGAAGGCAAGAGAGACACTGGTGTTAGGAAGGGAGTCTCACCTGGGAAGAAGGCCCAGTATTCCAGTCCAGACTGCAGAAGTAGAGTAGGGGAAAACACAGGAAGTGAAGAAGAAGAGGAAGAGGAAGTCAGAGTGCTGGGCGGCCATCTACCCCCATGACCTGTGCTGAGCTTCCGGTCTCAGTTCCCATCAGATGGATATCCTCATGTGCCAGTTTGTCCTTCTGAAGATGAGCAGGCTGATTTAGGAGCTACGGGTCACCTCAGCATGTGACTGAGTGCATGTGACTCAGGGTGTTGGGCTGAGGTCACAAGTTCCCTTTGCCAGTACTCGGTGCCCCTGGGTTTGGCAGGCTCCATTGCACCAGTTGGGTAGGATCGCAGGGACTGACTTAACCTCTGGATGGGGCTGGCAGGTCAAGGTTATATGGGGACAAGAGGGCACCATCCTCATAGCAAAGTCCAGCATCTCTTGGCACATCATGTTTTTGTTTCAGTTGCTCGGGGAAGAAAGTCCAGGCCTTTCCATTTTAAATAAAAAGCCTCAGGGCTAGGGATATAGTTCAGTGGCACAGTGCCTACCTGGCAAGTGTGAGGTCTTGAGTTCAATTCTTAGTGAAAAAAAAAAAAAAATTAAATAAAACAAAAAGCCTCTGCTGAGGTCCCTTGGGGACAGGGTGAGGATACCCAGCTTCCTGCTTACATGGCCTTTGGGAGTGGTTATTGTCTCTGTAGGGCTCTGAGGAGGAGGACCATGTTCCTCCAGCCCCACAAGACCTGGGACCTAGTAGGTGCTTTATCCAGCCCCTTTTTGCCAGGACCCCTCTCTATTCTCAGTGGCAAAAGGAACCTGTGACCTCAGCCCAACACCCAGCTTGGGGACCTGGCTCAGGACCACAGGAACCTGGCCCGCTGAGCCCCCTCTGGAACCAGTTACTGGCCACTGTGATGGGCTGTTGTCAACCCCTCTTCTCATAATGACCCCCAGCAGTGCCTTCTCCCACGAGCGAGTGGGCCAGTGTACAGGAATAAGGTCGAGAGAAAGGTCAGGGTCCTGGAGAGACCCCACTAACAGCTGTTCTCTGTGCAACCAGAGGGGGTAGCTCAGCCTGAAGCATAGCTTCCCGGCTTTCTGCCTCATCCTCAGCCTGTGCATTTGTGGCCCTGCACAAGGCCCACGCTCAGGTCTGGGGTCACAGCAGGGTTGTGTGTCTCTTCATTCTCTCATGGCCAGGGATGCTGAGAAGTGGAGCCTTCTGAGTCTTGGGTGCTGGGCTGCTCCATGACTTTGGGAGGTGGGGTGGGGACCTGGAATCAGGACTGCTGCAGGCTCTGCCACAGCTTGACATGGACAGGTGTCCTTAGAGCGGTGAGATGACTATGTATGATACTGCAGTGATAGGCACTTGTCATTGCGTATTATCCAGCCCAGCAGAGTGCCCAATACCACGAGTCAGCCCTTGTGTGAGCTATGGGCTCTGGGTGACAATGAATGACCACACTGCCTTAGGTGTAACAATTAGAGGCTGGAAGTGTGGCTCAGTGGTGAGTGCTTGCCTGGCATGTGTGAAGCCCTGAGCTCCATCCCCAGCATCACACACACACACACACACACACAGAGAGTCAAAGCAAACAGACTGGTGTGAGGTGTTGATGGTGGCAGGCAGGAGTTACATGGAAAATCTCTGCACTTTCTGCTCAATTTTGTGAACTTAACACAGCACTTTAAAAATGTCTATTTTAAAAATAATGAGTGTGGTAAACTAGAAGTTTGGGATCAGGGCAGATCTGGGTTTGGGTCCAGCTAGTCAGGTGGTATTGTTCAGTCTTGAGGTGACATCGCAAGCTCAGGTCTGGGATGGCCCAGCCAGGCCTTCAGCAGTGGCTGACCCACACAGGGTGAAGACCTGAGCAGCATTAGATTCTGGATGGGCAGAGTCCGTGGCCAGGACAAAGCTGGCCCAGTGGGCAGGGAAGGGGCTGAGGCGGAAGTAGGTGGGAGTGGCCTGTGTAGGCCCACCCAGCTGCCCCTTCCCTGGCCTGCCACCCACTGACTTTCCCTTCTGACTCTGTCTGGTTTCAGGGAGGATGAAGGGCTTCTCCTTACTGGCTGAGCCTCAGATGTTCTGGATGGACAACAGCACCTCGGTGTCTGTCCCCATGATGTCGGGCTCCGGCACCTTCCATCACTGGAGTGATACAAAGAATAACTTCTCAGTGACTCGTGTGCCCATGGGCAAGAGCACTGCTCTGCTGCTGATCCAGCCCCACAGCACATCCAGCCTGGACCAGATTGTGACCCTCGCCTTCAACCACGACTTTGTGGCCCAGATGACTAAGCTATCTCCCCGGTAGGAACCCCTGCTCCACTGAGATCTGGGGTGCTGCGCTGGCCCTCTACCCAGGGTGGGGTGGCTGTAGTACCACCTGGCTGGCTGGGCTGGGTGGTCTCTGTCATGTCTCCATTGCACCATCAAGTGCTGGCATAGGAAGGGAAGTATATTTCTCAGACAATATTTGGCCCCCAGTTTTGCAGGGACAGAAACACCCCAAGCTGCCCTGGTCCCTCAGCTACATGGAGGAGGTTCAAGGCACCCAGAGCCCCTCAGAATAGGTTGTAGGAGGCTGGGGGCTCCTGTGAATCAGGTAGCTTCTTCAGAGAGCTGCCCCTGCACCAGAGCTGGTTGTGTAAGGCCAATAGGGGCAGGGGCAGTGCTGGCTCTGCTCCTGCTGTGACAAGAACACAGTCCTTTCCAGTGCCCTGGCCTCAACCTGCATGTCAGATCAGACTGGTGGATGGCACCTTGCCTCCAAGATGCAGGTGGCATCCTGCTGTCAACTTTGAGTTTTTAAAGTGTTCAGATGGGTGGAATTAAGTGTAGTCACAGTGCCACCATCACCACTGTCCATCCCCAGAACTCCCATCTTGTGGAACAGACATTTAGCCTCCTTATGCCCAGGCTCCCCATTCCCTGCTCCCCCCACCCAGTGCTGCAGCTTCTGACCCTGTGTCCTCAGGTTTACCAGAGCTGTCCCATGAGAGTTTCCCTCCTCTTCACAGCTGCACAACATCCACTGTATGCATGTCCACCCACCACCCCTGCATATACACAATGTGACAATGTGCCACACAGGCTGCTGACATTGTCCCTTCCCTCAACCTGTCTTTATTCCAAGTGCCCTGGGGACGGCTAGAGTAATACCTCTCCTGGCTTTAGACAGTGGCACATCTTAGCTCTTTTCAGAACCACCCCACTTGCAGCCAGCCCGAGACTACCTGGGAACAGAGGGCAGCTGGTTGCTCATAGTCAGCAAGATCCCCACCAGCGGAGTGTTCCCTGCTGTTTATGGAACTGTTTCCAACAGCCTGAAGGCTCCGTTGTGTTTGGTGCTAAGGTTTTTTTCAAGGGTGAGGGGGGATGCCTGGCTGTATGAGGGGCTGGACATTTCTTCTTCAGGGACATTGCAGGGGACCCTGGCTGCGGCCCCAGATCTTTGCAGTAGATGTGATTTCTGGGACCCCTAACCATATCATATGTCATCCTTCAGGGCCATGCATCTGACCTTGCCCCAGCTGCTGCTGAGAGCATCTTACAACCTGCAGGAGCTGCTGGCTCAGGCCAAGCTGGCCACCCTGCTGGACACCAAGGCCAACCTAGCTGGGATCAGTGATACCAACCTGACACTGGGAGAGGTCGGTGGGACCTGACTTGTGTGTCCAATGGGAGAAGATGTGGTGGGGAGAGCAGGGATGGAGACAGGGGGGCAGGGAACAGCAGTACCCTGCCAGGTCCACTCTGCTACCTACTGTGGTACAGCCCTGACCTGTCAGCCTGCCTGGCTTCAGGGTCTCCTGGGTCCTGTGGCAGGGCTGGGCCAGGATGAGGAGGGTGCACAATGCCAAGGACAGTGCCTTGTCCTCTGGCTCTTTGAAGACACTGCATCACCAGCACTGGGAATGAGGCCCATCCATAGTGCCAAGGATGCCCTGCACATCCCAGTGACTGCATGAGTGCCGGAGAGAGCAGATCACTTCCAGGGTGTGGGTCCACTGCATTGAGTTAGCTGCAGTGGAGAGCAAGCCAGGGCCAGTAGGGTGGAAGGCTGAAATGTATGTGATTGGGCAGGGGGTGGTCAGTGTCCATGTGTCTTCCTGGCAGGTGGGACAGGTCCTCCTTCAGAGATTAGCTGTCCCATGCCCTCCCCATGCATGAAACCCTGTGGCCTTTGGGAGACAGGCCAATATCTACTGCTTTACAGGTGATGAACAGCATCCTTTTTGAACTCAAAGCAGATGATAGGAAGCAACCCACGGAGTCTACACCCCAGTCAAGCACACCAGAGGCCCTGGAGGTGACCCTGAGCAGCCCCTTCCTGTTTGCTGTCTACGAGAGGGAGGCAGGTGCCCTGCACTTCCTGGGCCGTGTGGACAACCCACTGAGTGCAGTGTGAGGCCGGGAAGGGTGCCCTAGAGGGCTGCTTGCTGGCTATGGGACAGGGCCAGCAGCAGAGCACCCTGCCATGTCAGTGACTGTCACCTCTAGTCCCCTTCCTTTCCTTCCAAGAGTGACGCTGGGTGACAACAGTCTCCTCTGTACACAGTGCTGTGGATAATGAGCAGTAGAAACAGCCTCCCAGCCAGGAGGCTTGGAGCACGGGGATGGGAGTGAGAAGCTGGTGGGTAGCACAGGCCCCAGTGCTGGAAAGCACGGGAAATGACCAAACTTTGTGAAACCAGAAGGAGTTTGCTTTTAATTGGGTTTCAAAATTAAAACACACATGTTGTTTTATTGCCTTGGGTTTATATTTAGCTTATTGAGTGTGACCATGACCTTCATAGGGTTCCAAAATATCTTAGTTTTTCTTTCTTGTGATTTTTGAAAAAGACAAAAGCCACAAGCCTCTGAATCTAGCTGGAATGTAATACCATGGGTGATCACCCCTGTGTCATTAACAAATGTCTTGCAACAATAAGCTAAGAGGACGCTTAGTGGCAGAGACGTGGCATTCAGCTGACAGAGTGCTCTTGAGGCCTTTGCTGGGCTCCCGGCACGTGGTCATCCTCGCAGAGCTTCCCGGCCACATCTTCTCTGATGGGTCTTGATCATGTATGGATGGCCAGGGCTGTGGAACCTGCCCGCACACAGTCCTAGGAAAGAAATGGAACCGAGGACCACCTCCACCCAGGACGTGGGTCCAAGAGCTATTCACCCGATGCGCTGGGGTAGAGGAGAGGGCCAGAAGCTTCACAGACACATGCCGGCAAATGCCTTGCCCTCGCTGGTGCTTGCCTGTTCCACCTCATGGGATTGGGTCCACAGCCTCTAATTATGGGATGGCTGGCCACTGTGACAGGGCTATGCTTCCTCCTGGCAAACATGCTGGATTAGGTGAGCAGTGTACCATGCTGGTTGCTAGGCAGAGCCAGGCAGAGGTTACCACATGAGACTCCCAGGCCACCACACATGTGTAGCCTCCTGGGCTTCAGCCAGAGTATGGGCTCTGCCTGCCCATGCACTACCATGCACGCATGCCAAGTTGTGTCCCCCTTGGAACTACCCAGGGCCAGTGTGGACCACAGCAACTCTGAGGACATACACTGCCTACTCCTGACTGTCCTCAGAATTTCAGCTTCTCCCAAGGGCCTCCCTTGGATGTTTTTCCCTGGCTCTGATGTCACTGGGACAGCTTGTCCTCTCTGCCCTGTGGGTGTGGCCTGGCCTGAACTGGAAGCACAATTTGAGGGCAGGTCCTGGGTCCAGAGGTGGAGCCACTCTACATACTGCCATGTGACCAGCCTCTCCAGGTCTCACTGCTGCTCTGATGTGCAAAAGAGCAAATGCCAAGATGGATACAGTGAATACATTAACCATCATTAAAAGAGGTCACAACCCCCACTATTGGGGAGTCCCATTCTGTGTGTCGATAGCAGAATGGGGATGTGCACTGCCATGCACACTATCAAGACTCTGAATCCTATGACCTGTCCCTGGTCTCTTATGTGGCAAAAGGGTTTGCAGATGGGACTATGGCTCTAGAAGTGGGGATGACCTTGGGTTATGTGGGTGACCCTAATCACAAGTATCCTTATAAGAGGAATGCAGGGAGAGCACTGAAGATAGTCACTGATGATGGTATAATGGCAGATGGGAGATGTCTTAGCTACTTTTCCCATTGTTGAGACAAAATCCCCTACACCCAATCAAAGGAGGAAAGGCTCATTTGGCTCAGTTTATAGAGAGTTCAGTCCATAATCACCTGACTCCAAGGCAGGGGTGGCATGGCAGAGAGGCATCATGGAGGAGAAACAGTTCATGGCAGGGAGAAGGCAGTAAAGAAATCAAGCAGCAAGCAAAAAGCAACCACAGCAGTTCTCTTTCTGTCTTATATATTCTGTCCAGGGCAGGTAGTACTCATCCAGGGAGGGCCTTCCCATTACCCACTTCCACTATGCAGAAACAATCAGTGGACTGATTTCGTAATCACACACCCTTAATCCCAGCATCACACACTCTAGATCCAGCCACCTCTGAAAGTCCCACCTGTGACCCCATGAGGGTCTGGGGGACATCTAGATGCAAGCCACAACAGGGAAGAAGGCAATGTAGTTGAGGACATAAACCAAGGATCAAAAATGACCCAGGAAGCCAAAAAGGTGGTGGGATGTGTGTGGGGGTCCTCCCTCACACCCTTTGCCCACACCCAGGGGTACTTTGGATCTCAGCCCTGTAAGGCTTATGTCCGAGTTGTTAAGCCACTGAGCTTGTGGTGACTTCCTGCCAAACCTCCCTGTGCACCTGTGCCTCCCCCAGCCACCCTTAGTGTCCCTAAGCCACCCCATTGAGCACTTCAGTCCCCTCTTGACGAGGATGCTGACCAGGTATGCACAGGGCTGGCATGAGGGGGCATGATTGGCCACCCTGGGGGGGGGTAATAGGTGGCCTGTGCCTGTTTAAAGCTGGGGCTGAGGCTCTCTGCTGTAGGCCTTTGGGGCCTGGCACCTTCTTTCCTGCCCTGTCAGTGGCACACTCTTCCTCTTGAGGCCTGTTCCTCCCTCCAGTGGCAGAGCAGGCCAGGGTGTTCTGTCCTCCTGTCAGTAGCTGGTGGTGGGGCTTGCAGTCCTGCTACTGACTTGGCTTGTGACACTAGCTGTGGCTCAAGGATCCCACTGTCTTCCCCACGTGACTGAAATGGAGACGACCCGAGGCCCCACTGTTTGTATGCACTGGGGTCCTGCCACAGCCACAGTAAGAGACTTACTATTCCCAGGTCAAGAGCACTTACCTGACTCTTGCCCTCTAAGGGCCAGATTGGGGTGGATGCCACTACCCAGGTGCTCTAAATGGCTGCAGGTGTTGTCTCGAGAGGATTGAAGCACAGGGACCACTGCTCAGAGAGGCCCTAGGATCACAGCAGTGCAGCCCTGTGTTTGGCAGAAAGCAGTCTCAGGCCTCCAGACCCAGAACCTGCATTCTGACAGGCCTAGGAACATGTTAGCATTTGAGTTGCACCATGTTAAATAGTTCAAAAATCTGCTCCAGCTGGCTGCTGGAAGGGGCTGTGGCCACAGCCAGTGGGGCTCCACTTGCTTTATATTCTCAGTAGATGATACATCTCCAAATGTGATTCCTAAAACCCCTGTCAGGGTGGAGCCTAAGAGTGGGCTGGCCATCAGATTTCAGGGCTGCTCTTTCCCATTTCCCAGCACACTGCTTCCACTTAAAACACTTGAGTGCCAGCGCCGGGACCCTATGGTGAACCTGAGAGTCACTCCGATCTAGCTGGTCCAGGAGTCACTACTAGGGTGTGGTGCTGGGATGAGAACTGACTCCAGACAGCTGCTGTGGCTAGGGGGCTGAACATCTGTGGTGTGTGTGACACGAGATGGGACCCAGGGCCTTCACACTAAGCTATATCCCCAGATCTATTTTTGAGATAGAGTCTTGCTAAGTCGCTAAGGCTTTGCAAGACTGGGTTTCAACTTGTGTTCCTCCTGCCTCAGGCTCACAGAGAGCTGGGATTACAAGCGTGTGCCTGGTGGACCGGTTTTGATTTGGAAAGGCAGAGGGTGGCTGACTCCTCAGCCCTGGGGGAGGCTGCCAGAGCAGTGTGTTGTTAGATTCTTCTTGGGCTACACAGTTGGGGTGCCTACATCAGGGACAATACAAGGACATAGGACACTGAAACTTTGCAGGTTTGTATTAAAACTTTAACACAAAAGTATTACATCTAGGAGTATGCTTTTCCAAGACATTTCTAAGTCTTCCTGGAATTGACAGGGTGACAACAGCTGTTTTGAAGCTGCAACTTTGTGGGAAACCTGGGCCATGACCAGGGGTATCTCACACCACATGCAGTCTGTGGCTGGAGCTCCGCAGCAGGCTTCAGAGGGGCACGGTGGTACACTCAACATTGCCTGTGGCCCAGCGTCGCTCCTCCTCCTGCAACCCCACAAAGCAGGTGGGAGACATGAGTGTATATAGTCACTCCAAACCCACTTTCTCCTCCTTCCTTGGGACCACAGTTGGACTTGTTTTCAACCCTTATGACTGAGCTGTGGACATGGGAGGGTGGGAATTCTACATGTCACCCAAGTTGGGCCACTTTGTGGGCTGCTCTATCTCTTCTCCCTCTTTGGTGAGTTAAGTGAAGAGCAGGTGGCTGAATGGCACCTTCCAAGACACATCATGTCCAAGCCCTGGAACCTTCATGTAGGACTGTGTTAGGTAAGGGCTCTGCAGCATAATCGGGTCAGGGATCTGCTAGAGAGATCACTCTGGATGGACCGGATGGCTCCCAAACCCTGCATGGATTCAGACAGGTGTCCTGACACATCTATCAGAAAGGCCGCGTAGAGAGAAGGCAGAGCCCCGTGCGCTTCTGCTTTTAGAACTTTTAAGAACAGGTTCCATGGTGGTTAATCTGCCCACACAAGAAGGAAACACAGGTGGTCCCACAGTAAACCTGGAAGGATGGAGACGGAAGACTTCCTGATAGCTGGGATCCCCATATGACTGCGTGGCTGGCTCCTATCCATGTCTGTTATACCAGCAAGAAATTTATACCTGAGACCATTTTGTCTGTGTTAATGTTGCAAACAAGTACTCTTTTACAGCAGAAAGTACTGTACCACCTTAAGAATGACTTCGTGATTCTTTAAAGTAAAGCTAATAAAACCAAATCAAAAAAAGGAGAGCTGTTCTGGAGGGAGCCATAGATAAGCATCCTCAAACTTAAAAGGGTTATTTCTGCAGCCAGAAGTACCATACCAAGACAATGAGGCTATCATTCTCCTGGGGGCTGAGAGCAGTGGTGTGACCCAGCCTGGTGGGTCGGGACAGCAGCTGGGCCTGTTCTGGACCACTGGCATCTGTGAGGATGCTGGCACTGCTGGGGAGGGAGGGCTGCAGGATGCTGGCAGGGTGAGCCTGGGACTATCCTGTCTGGGTTATGGCCCACTGTATTTGTAAGATGGAAATGATGCTGGAGTTGGGAGGGGCTTTAATCAACTGCGTCCCTCCTGCTTCCCAATAGTCGAGAATAGCAATGTAGTGAGGAGGTACAGGGGTGCACCAGATCTCTGATGGGGAAGGCTGGACTGAAGGATGCTCTGGCCAGGAGCTGTACATGTAGGTAAACCAATTCCACCCTCAGGGTCTCCCACAGCGCTCCAGCTCTTCGTCAGGAAGCCTCCCGTCAGCATGAGCTGCCCATGGGGCGGAGCCCACTGGCTTCTGCAGAAGATGCCTTATTATTCTTTCATGGGACAGAGCTCCCACATGCTACAGCAAGGGTCTATGTGGAAGGGCCCTCTGGTTACGCTAAGGGAGGCACCTTCCTGGCGAGGTCTGTGTTAGTACAGGGAACAAGTGACAGGTACACCTCGCTGTGCCAAAAATCACAAATGAAAGGCACATACCTATGGCAGACACTGCTTTTATTTAGGAAATAAATATTCCCTACTAGTTCTGCTCAAGACAGAGGTCAGGAGATGAGCAAGCAGGATCCTCAGTACTATTCTTCTGCGCCAAGCTGAAGCTGGCACGCGTGTCTGGGAAGCCCAGGGCTGCAGTTATCCCACCACAGATCTCTCCTCGCTGGGCTGCAGCACCGGGCACCCCTCCCACCACAGGTCTGAAGACAGCTTCCTATCCATGCCTGCATATGCACTTCAGTCCTGTTTTAGAAATCAGCTTTTTCATACTAAGATTTACAGTAAAAATAAAATAATCTTTTCTGTAAACGATAGTAAAAAGTTTCAAATGTCTTTAAAAACTATCTTCCATACAATGGAAAAGGCTTTGTTCTCTTTGGGTGACAGAAGACCCAAGCATGTTGAGAGTGACACTAGGGACAAGAGCCACTTTCCTTCCTCCCAGGTTTCCAGGGCGCTCAGGACTGCTCAGCCACTGCCTGGTCCCTGGCAGCCGCCACAAGCTCGGTGAGGGCCTCGAAGCTTCTGATGCTGCTTGTCTGCAGGCCCATCTTCCGAATCTGCATAAGGTCATGAGAGTGAACTGTGTAAGTGTGATTTAAACTGAATGTGAAAAAGACCCTTATAAAAACCAGAACAAAATTCCCACCTCCTCCACTGAGTCACAAAGCCAGGGCTCTCAAACACCCGCATGATACTTTTTCTTTAGAGCAAAGGATTTGTTTTGGGGTCAAATACTTTGGATGCTAAGAAGCCAATCTTAATTTATTTCCCTCTGTCTAGGATACAAGTCTCTTTTGTGGACCTTAAAAAAAATGTAAGAAAAGAAAATTCACACTCAAAAGAAAATTTAAAAAATAAGCCATTTTTTAAAGTGGTGAATAGTGAGTGAACCTTCACAAAAGCTCTGGACTGAGCTCCCACTCTCTCAGCTGGCCACAAATCGCCTTCTCTGAGAACCCGACGGACTGGAAACATTTGGCACGGCAGCTACTGAGCTGACTCTGGCAGCCAAGACTCGGCACACAATGTTCCCGCTTTTGTTTAGAAACAGTGGCCACACAGGCCAGGCCGGGCCGGCCGCACCAGCATGACTCAGCATCAGGCGCATGGGACTGGGGCTTGTGGGAGCCTCTCCTCCCTCCTCCCAACCCCATTCTTTTGCTTATTTGCTGTTATGGTTCTTGCTTGTGAAAAGATTTTCCATTTCTCTTTTGAAATAAAGAAGCAGGGCAGGTGACTTTGGCATGACGCACCTCTAAATTCCCCTTGGGTAGAATGAACTTAGAATTTCATACATGGCCCTGATGTACGCGAGATGCTGCTTTGGACTGGAAAGCAAGCAGCTCCTCAGGACACTGCACCACCTCACTTCTTTTCTCTGCAGAGCCCTTCCTTCCTCCCCCCCCCACCCTTCTTTTTTGAGACAGGGTCTTGCTATGTGGTTCAGGCAGGCCTTGGGCTCACTTTGTAGTCCAGGCTGGTCTCAAACTTGCAATAATCTTCCTGCCTCAGTCTCCTGAGTTCTGGCATTACAGGAGAGCGCCACCATGCCTGGCTTTGCAAAAAGCCCTTCCTTGAGGAGCTAACTGCTTTAATGAAACCAGCAGCTTCAGACATCTGGAAGTTCTGCGATACTGAGGACATCATTTTTGTCCATCTATCCACATTGTCCCCTACTGAAGGTCTGCATGCCAACACCAGCCACACAATGTTACCTTCATTCTAAAATCTGTGTTTAATAAAAAACCAGTAAAACCCAGCAGGGAATTAAAGAAGCTGTGCCCAGACTGCGTCCTTCACAATACAGGCGGGAGAGGCCTTCAGCTCTCCTCAGTTGTCTTGCACACATCAGGCTCTGTGGACCTGGACAGGGCTTACAGCAGTGAGCAACATGAGCACGTGCACTACAACCCTAGCAGATGCTCATAGCACTAGGGCCCACCAGTGACATGGGGCAAACTCTTGGCACCTTTCTCCTTAATCCTGGTTCTTACTGCAGAACTTTGGCCTTCAGAGTAACCTAGGGCTGCCTCTCACAAATTCCGACGCCACCACCAGGGCCCTGGACTCGGCTCCTCCAAGGCAGTACCTGCTCTCCCAGGTACTCCACATCCAAGGCCAATTGCAGCCGGATCTTGTCGTCATCACTCATGCCACCACTGGGGCCTACAGTGTTGGTGGCAGGAGCTCTCCTGGCTTGCTTCAGTCTCTTCAGGCTCTCCTCCATCTTCTTCACAGAGTTCAGGACATCTGACACAGTCTCACAGTACCTTGGGCACAAGACATTACTGGTGAGAAAAATCTGTAATAACAGAGACACTGGCTTTGTGAACAAAAGAGGAGATTTTTAAGAAATACTCATCTCGGGCTGGGGATTTAGCCCAGTGGCGTTAACAGCCTGTTTGGAAAGCATGAGGACATGAGTTTGGTCCCCGGTACTGGAAAAACCAAACCAAACCAAACCAAACCAAACCAAAAACACCTCTAGTAAAGTCCAACCACAGTAAATAGCATTTCTTGAGATTTTAAGAAAGGGTCATGAAAGTATGGCATTCCCTGAGAACATGAGATACACAAATTTTGCTTAAAGCTTTAATCCTGAGCACTAAGAGAAACTGACAGGCCAGTATCTTTCACATACTGTGTGTACAACTGCAGCAAGTTCCAGACTGAGTGCCAGGTTCATTCCAAATGGCCATAGAAAGCATAAAAAAACAAACAAACAAAAACACCCCCAACCCCCCCAGAATTTTAAATAAAGCCTATTACTCTCCAAATATTCTCAATATAATCTGCAAATTGTGAGTTGCATCTCTAGACTTTGTCTACAAGCTGGTCATCTGACATACGGAATTAGGTTTGCCCACAAGAAACAGTATTATGCATCACTATTACATTCTGACTACCTTACCGATGGCTGTTTAACTCATGAGTACTAGAAATAACAAAACGCCACTGCAAAGTTAATAATTACACGAAGAAACCAGTAGCAGAGTAGAGTAACTTTGTTTTTTGAACAGTGCTAGGGATGAAATCCAGGGCCTCGCACATACTGGACAAGTGTTCTCCCACTGAGCTTCACTGTCAGCCCTGAATAGTAACTCTTCGTGGTGTGACTCAACACCAATACTGGCACTGGGGCAGGATCGACTGCACAGAAAGAGATGCTCAAGGGTTTTGGGAGCTTCAGAAACTGTCAGTTGTAATTCTGCTTTAAAGTGTTTTTTCTCATCTTGATTATAGAGGTCTCATCTGGAAATCCCCAGCAAAGCAGGCCTTTTCATTATCTGGTGACCAGAGCTGTGTTGGACAGAGCTGAGGAGGAAGAACCTGGACAGAGCAGAGGGGTGGGAAGGCAGTAAAGGTGGTGGCTGGGAGATGCTGGCCAGTTTGGCTGTGGTCCAGGTGGAGGAAGAGGTCTGCAGAGCTGGAGGGCAGTGAGAAGGGAAAGGATGGAGATGGATCAAGTGACCACATGCTGCTCATTCAGTGCCAGACAATGCTATGATGCTCTTATAGTCAAACACACACACACACACACACACACACACACACACCCACCCACCCACCCACCCACCCAGAGCCCTGTGATGCCTCAGCCTCCCTAAGTACGTTGCGGACAGCTCAATTGAAAGTCACTTACTTGTGAGTGCTCTCAGAGAGAGCTCCTTCCAGCCACTGCTGCATTACTGTGGGCTTGAGCTTATCCCTGTGACCACTCTGAAGTTGGTAAAATGGCTTCAGTGCACTGTCCACATAAGAGGAGGCTGCAGTTGGGACCTCCTGGAGTAATACAGGTAGGGGTGACAGAGAGAGTCAGAAAGAGAAAGAGAAACAAGTTACCAAAACCTCAGGCTCAAAAAGATACTGCTGCTCCAGTTCTGAGACAGTACAACGTCCACCTCTCCCAAGATGCCTGGAGGATGGGAGGAAGACAAGGGGAATGCACAGCATAGGACAATGCCTGCAGCCAGGCTGGCGGGTTCAGGTGTGGTCCAGCACCTCCAGCTCCATCCCTCTAAGGCACTGCTTCCCAAAATTTCCTGTCCAGTTTTTGCCCAGTGATCCTTTCAAATCCAGGTTCTGATTCTTGAGTAGGGTGGGCGAGAGGAGAGAATGAGTTATGAGGCTGCATTCTTTCTTTTGGTTTTTGAGACATGGTATCACTATGTAGTTCAGGCTGGCCTTGAACTCTCAACAATCCTCCTACCTAAGCCTCCCAACTACAGGCATGTGCCACCACACTCAGCGAGGCTGCATTTCTAACAAACTCCCACCAGGGGTGCCACTGTGATTTATCAGTAAGCCACCATTTGAGAGGTAAGGATCCTGAGCGACCTAATCTTTCATAGCTTTGGTTTCTTCATCTGTAAATAAAAATACAGCACTCGCTTCATAGGAGGAGGAATGAGAGTCTGCAAAGAGTGTGACCTGCGGTGTGAATTTTCAATAAATACACAGAATATATCTGGAAGATGAGTCCAGCCTGGGCAGTCGTGAGACCCTGTCTCACAATGAAAAATAAAAAAAAGGGGTGGGGATGCAGCTCAGTATAAAGGCTCTGGATCCCAATTTCCAGTACCAAAATGAAAAAAAGAAAAATTGTGTCCAGCAATATAAGACAGACTCTCAAGTAGGACCTTCATGTCAAACCAGAAAGAGAAAATTAGGATGTTACTTGTGCTACAAGTGGTAATTCTACCATACCTCTCAGATTCTAACACAAAAAGAAAGAGTCACACAGGAGGTCAGCACTACTACACGCAAAGCATCCCAGCAGAGGGGGAAGCGAGGCAAGCAAAAACTTGGCCATTGACCACTTTCACAGCTCCTAAGAATGAGTTTTGGTAGCAAACTCATTAAAAGGCATCAATTTACATCAAAAATCTACAACTGGAGAAAAAAAATTAAAGAGAGAATGTGAGATTTAAAATGAAATGAGACCAAGTGCATGAAAATGCATGTTCAGTTGGTAACACAGAATTCCTTAAATCACTGTTCTGTAAGAATAAACACAAAAATCTGTCTTTGGCCACTTTTTTTCTTCCTTCCTTCCTTCCCTCCCTCCCTCCCTCTCATTCTTCCTCTTCTCTTCCTCTCTTTCTTTTCTTTTCTTTTCTTTCTGCAAACCCTTACTTGATAGGCAAGTTCTTTACTACTGAGCTACACCTGGGCAACTAATACAGTTTTACAAGGAGCTCTTTCTTATTTAATTAAAAGAAGAAAGCAGGTACTTCCAATGATAATATGAAGGCAGCAGGATAAATTTAAACTTTTTAGATATGAAGACCAAAAATGTATTAAAATGTTCTCTTAAAAACAAAAAAGTACCTTTCCATTAGGGTCAAAAGAATCCAGACAAGTCTACACTATGTAACCTTCTGTCTCCATCTCAGCTGTGTTGCTCCACCTGGCACCTACCTCCCTAACCTGCTCTGTTCTCTGATCCATGCTGGGCTTCCCATGCAGATCTGCTCCTATCACTTTAACCACACCCTCTCCTCCATGGGTGTTTCTAATACAAACTACCCACCTTAGAGTTCTTCTCAGGGAGCCACACTAACCTTATTGGTTCTTCGGTAAAGCCTGGGGACCTCCAGGGCACTTCTCAGGTAACTGAAGCAAGAATCACTCAAGTCCTGTGTGATCTTGTGGCTCAGGACAGGAACACAGGCCGATAATGTGCTCTGTGAGTCCTCCAGGGCTGCTGCGGAGGCAGGAAGATGGGTTTAAGCTCTCTGCTCCAGGCAGGTGTAAGCTTTACTTTACGATCACAGTACTGAGAGACTGTACTATAATAAATCAAATCAAATTATCAGAATAAATCAAAAGGTCTTTTTAAAAGAAATTAAAACAACAGAAAATAAAAACAATCAAGGATTGACAACTAGAGACAAAGATGTTAAATATATCCCATCTCTGAAGTTTTATTTTACATTGTTTGTTATTCAAAGATTTGCTGAGCATAAAAGACTTAGGTTTACCTGAGATAGAAGAAAAATTCTTAAAGCCAATCATTTCAAGTTTTGGTTTGATAGTCTCCAAGAGTTCTGGAAGCTGGAACACATACACAGTTTATATAGTCAGTTATCACATATATCAAAGACAGAGGCAATTCTACCAAATCAGACTATCATTAATGAGTGATGGAACTAAAAGTTAAGACTTTCAGTAATACTCATCTAAAGAAAGCAAAGCTCAAGGCTTCCAACACAAGAGATGTCAACACCATGGGAACCACGAGTAATGTTGGGCTACTAACCGGCCCAAAGAAAAGCACAGATTTACTGTGGTTCTTTATGACATCACACAAGCTCACAGTAAAGACCATAATCTTGTTCAAAATACACAGATGCACCTTCTCAAGGACACAAAATTAAACTTTCAGAAAGCAGAGTCATGTACTACAATGTAAACACTAAAATGTGTCCCACAAAGTTCTCTTAGTGATAAAAGCAAAAACACCTGGGCCCTATGCAGAGCAAACAGGGAGAAGTTTTAATATGTCAATACTCAACTTTTGAGTGTTAAAAGACCATCAGTGGCTTCGGTCAGTGCACCAAACCAACTAAAATCTAGCCCACTGCAATGAGCTAATGAAAAGAAAGAAAAAGCAAACAAACAAACAAAAAACCAAAGAAAACCAAAACACAAAACAAAATAAAGAGAAGACAAGATGGCCAATCAGTGAGTAACAAAATACAAAGCCTCCCAGGAGAAACAACTCATTCACCAGAATAAAACACCCTGGAGAGACCCAGACAAAGGGAGATGGATCCTCTTGACACAGGAAGAAATTAAAACGTAAAAAAGCTCGTCAAATACGTCAGGACTACAACTGAAACAGCTAGAAATTGCAGGACACAGTGTTTTCATTCGCGGCTACCTGCCAAGTTTGCAACAATCTGACTCTGTGGCAAAGGGCAGAGCCGCCCAAACTCGTTCCCGCCACCTCTCACGGGAAGCACAGCAGCGCTGAAGTCAGGGGTTGGTGAGCCCAACCGAGAGCAGAGCCGACAAAGGGACTTTCATTGATCCACGGTCAGTGCTGGGATTGGGACCCCACCCCTGCCACGGGAAGGGTGCAATCAAATGGGCAACATGTTGGAATCTGGCAGGAGGAGCCTGAACTGGGAGTGACAGTGACTTCAGTTGGTTCCTCCCTCCCCAAAGCAGATTCGTGGGATTTGCTTGGATTGGGCTGTGCCCCTGTCTGGGACCCAATGAGCCTTCCCAAATCGATTCCCTGTGCCTAGCAAGTACTAACCAGGGGAAGGCCTCTGCAGTTTGGTTGGCCTGGTAGGGAGGGATACACAGCTTGCTTACACCTCTGTGACAAGAGCAGGCAGGCATACGCAGCTTGCTGACATCTCAGTGACAAGAGCAGGCAGGAGAGGGCAGAGGTCCCTTGCAACTGTGCTTCAGAGGAACTGTGGACAACAGGGAAGGGGCCTGGGACCTACACTGTAACCTGTGCGGAGGAAGCCAAGGCCATGACAGGAGAGAGAGGCAGGAGGAGGCCCCCAGCCCAGAACCCTGAGTGCACTGATCCAGGAGAAGGAAAAACAAGGGAGACTGAGGGCAGCAAACACACAACATCAGACATGGCTTCAATGGACATTAAGAGATATCTTTGGGACCTTGAAGACCAGCTCAAAACTGAAATATTAAATCAGGTAAAGCAGGATATGAGTAGAGTAATAAAAGAAATGCTCTCAGGAAGCATCTCTCAGGATGATACAGATGGAAGAAGGGAGGAACACAAAAAAAGAAGAGAAACATTCGAAAAAGAATATAAAGAAAATACATGAAGCAGATTCAAACAGACTACCAGGAAATTAAAAACTCCATTGAAAGCTGGCAAAATGCCTTGAAAGAAACTAAGGATAGACTATCAAAACTTGAAGACAAGTTTGCAGTGTGTGATCACAAAAGGAAAGATCTCTTAAAAATAACAAGGAAACAGGCAGTAACAATACAAAGGCTAGAAGATGACAAGAGAATCTACAATTTAAGAATAAGAAATGTGAACCAAGAAGCAGGAATACATACAGGCGAATTACAAAGGCTATTCATGGAAATAATTAAGGAAAACTTCCCAAGCATGGGAAAAGAAAATGACATTTGGTTGTGTGAGGCATACAGAACCCCAGCCACCTACAACCAAAACAGATCTACACCCAGACATATAATAATCAAGATGCCAGAAATTCAATATAAAAATAGAATATTAAAAGCTGTCAGAGAAAAGAAACAGATTACCTATAAAGGTAAGCCCATCAGAATCATGGTTGACTTCTTGACACAGACCATCAGACCAAGAGGAACTTGGAGTGAAGTACTCAAAGCCCTGAAAGAGAATAACCTCCAGCCCAGATTGATGTACCCTGCAATACTGTCACTAGAAGTTGATGGAGAAACAAGATGCTTCCATGACAAAGAGGAACTGGGCCAGTTTGTGACCACCAATCCAACCCTGCAGAGAATACTGAAGGACATTCTAGAGGGAGGGAAAAAAAAATACTAGGATTTTAGGAACAGTGGCAGAAAGGCTTTAATGAGTGGGGCAGGCAGTAAAATGAAGGAGAAAACTAGACAAACAAAGGCAGGAAAATAGCATAGAAGAAATGAGGCAGAGAAGGGTAACTAGAAACTCTAACATGGATGGCCTCGATACACTATATTGTTAATAGTGCTCCAGAATTTAAAACCCACATTACTCACACTACTCTGCTTAGATGTATCATATTCTGTTCCAGTCATTCTACCTGTACTAGATTTGAGGGCACAGACAGTAAACCTGAAAATAACAGGTTATAGTATGGTAATCATCCTTAATTTCCTATTAACTTAATCTAAAGCTCTGTAAAACCTACACTGTTTTACCATGATTGATTGTAATCGAATCTGGTTTGTTGGATCGCGGTTTTGTATTGATAGATTTTATTCAAAGCTGTTATGATTGATAGTATCAAGCCTGAGAGTATAGGCAACTGCACTAAAGGTGACAAGATCCACTAGAATATCCACTCTGGTTTGATTATTACTTGTCTTTGAAGTTTTATACTGTCTACAATGTTTTATTTTTACTACTATTATTATTTACTGCTATACTCAATTATACTGCTATATTCAATTATGCCTGATGACGTAGACATTCTATTGAAGATAATAAGAAACAACACAGTAATCATTGTAGATCACCTTGTACTATGGTTTTAGATGACTTTTTGGTTTCATGTTTTTATAGGAATTTGTTTTGTTTTGTCTTACAAAGTTTTGTTCTTCCCTCTAATACAGAAAGTATAGAAATACATGCAGAGATTCATGCATGCGTAGCTGTTTATACTCTTGCTGTTTGACTATCTACATTGTATGCTTTAACTTTGTAACCTGAGCAACCATTTCTAAGAGGACAATATGTAATTTATCAACTAGTGATTTCTTATTATCTTTTTTTTTTTTTTTTTTTGAATTCTGTATTACCTCTACCCTTTACATGCTTTTATTTCTCTTCAAATTAAAAAAAAAAATGAGTCTTTAAATCCTCAGACATGATATTTATTTAGGTATTTTTTACTTTATCTCAGTAAGATTTTAAAGCTTTAAGTTTATAGAAATACATGCAGAGACTCATGCATGTGTAGCTGTTTACAGTCTCACTGTTTGAATATCTACTTTGTATGCTTTAATTTTGTAACTTGAACAACTATTTCTAAGAGGACAATATGTAATTTATCAACTAGTGATTTCTTACTGTTTATCTTTTTTTAAAAATTCTGTATTATCTCTACCCTTTACATGTTTTTTTTCTCTTTAAATAAAAAAATACAAAAAATAAATAAATAAATAAACAAACAAAAAGGTGGACCAGGCACTGCTGAAAGAAGTGGGGGTGGGGTGGGGTGAGGTGGATGGGGGATGGGTTGGCATGGTATTAGCATCTGGCATGAGAGGAGGATCTGAGGTCAAACATCAGCCAGGAGGCTCAGGATGATCTCCTCAGAGCACCCACAACCCTCATCTAAAGCCCAAGAAGCCAAATAACATCTGCCTTGGACTATAGGGCTCCGAAACACTGACTGCACTCTGAGGACTGTGGGACACAGCTCACCTGCTCTTGAAGCCTGTCCAGGTCTGCAACCATGTACACAAGCTGCGTGCTGGACACAGACACCACTGACCTCGTGTCTGAAGGAGTACTTCCTTGGTCTTCACCACCTCCCTGGGCAGTGGGAGTGTCTTTGCCACTAGCCACCAAAGGTTTTTTCATCTCTTTGGCAGTTTCATTAGAAATGGGCCTGTGAGAAAGCTGAAAAAGGATTCTGGTGACAAAAGGCTTTCACACTAACAAGACATAGGAATAAATATATATATATTTATATATACACACACACACATCTCAAAAACAGCCTAGTACATGACCACAGCCATCTACAGAGCCACAGTGGCAATGTCCTAAGGAAGACACTGCCTTTACATCTCTAGAGGGTGTGGCCTCAGGCATACATACCTTTCTTGCCCCCATGTCTAACTTCTAGGGATAAAAAGTAGAAAACAGACAGGCCTCAAATCACAGTGAAATCAGTTTCAGGAACATCACAGATTTTTTAAAAAATTAATTGTAGTAGGTAAATAGCATACCAATTTAACAAGTAAATTTAGTTATACCCAATCAGAGTAAAGAATCAAAATGTAATCTTCATTATGCTTCAACTAATACAAATAACAAAGTGTTCTTTGCACAACAAATTGTTAAAGGGCAAAACCAAATTACATTTGCATCAAAAGAAAGATGGGATAATGAACACTTAGGGCAGAGCAATCACGGAGAGGAAGTGAGAGGAATGAATAACTAGAAAGACTGCAAAGGCCTGGTGACATTAGGACTCACTGGTGTTAGGTGTTAGGACTCACTATTAGGAGGACTCTCCTGAACAGAGGGAAAATGGAACTAATTTCCACTGAGCTCTCAACACTTCCGTATCCACAAACAAATTCTCACAACAGAGGTCATTTTCCCATTTTACAGAAGCACAATCCCAGAGTCATGAAGATTACAGTATACCTCTGTAAACTCAGTTTGCAGCCTCAGTCATTCAAGGATTTTACCTTCGAACCTAACTAATTAATTGTCCTTGGAAACTCCAATATCCTCAAGATTGTTTTTTTGGTGGGAGGTTTGCAAGTAGCCAATCTAAGTGTGTTTGCCAGGTCTGCTTGCTGCTGACTGGTTGCTGCCTTGTAACCATCTCAGATAGATGCAATGGCATTCCCACATTGTAACAGGCTGCTGTATCATGTGTAGCTATTTCAAATGTTTTCAGTTTTGTTTTTCTTAAGGCTGTAAGATCCCTAAGATGCTGCCACAATGTCCTGCACCATCTAAGACTTTGTTAATATAGTATTTTATTAAATTAAATTATGTAACTGTGGAAAACATAGCATATTTAGGGTTTAAACTGTAAAAATAGGCATTTATAGGCATTTTCTTGACCATTATCTGAAATTCATGGTTTTTCACAATTCCTAGGTGCTTTAGGAACATTATGTAACTCCACAAATTTTGGGAATCCACTATATTGTGCCCAAGCCCACAGAATTCAGCCAGAGCCAAGGCCCAACCTTGCCTGGCTCCAAAGCTACTACTCTGCCCCTCATATGGGTAGAAGTGTGGCTAAGTCTTCTCTGGACAGAGGCTGCACTTCCTTCAGTGGAGTATTTGTGCATAGTGCCTGACCATCATTTTAAAGTATACCTCTTTTCACAATCTCTGTTCCATGATGACTACTTTTCAAGAGCATTCATCACCGAGACTGCCCTTGAAGACAGCAGCTCTGTAGACAAAGCTGGTGCTCTGACTGAGCAACAGCAGCAATGCTTCTGTGGACCAGGAATCTGAAGCTTTCCATCTAAGTCAATTAATGTGTTCATAATAGGGCTGAAATTTGTGTCTTGATGCCCAGTAGCTTGAATTACCATGCATATACCACTAGTGGTATATGCAGTGGTATATGCATGATTTCCCCATTGGGTGGTTTTAAACTAATTTTATTAGTAAAGAGACCACTATATGTGATTAGATCCATTTGTACAACTGTGGTACAAGCCACAAGCTTGTAGGAATATGTCAAACAGAAATGTGAAAAGGGAAAATGACATCCTAAGAGAATAAGTTAATTATCTTTTTATTTCCATGATATGACTTTTTAAAAACATTAAATAATAAAGTCTAATACATATTATTTTGCTCTCTAATCATTTTCATTAAAACAAGTATTTAATTAAAGGATCTCCAAGATTCTGGTTTTGAGAAGGAAAAATGGACTTGTCAGGGACAGACAGATACCTGCCACAGTGGGACTGAAACACAGCTGGACACCAGCTGCTGCTGTCCATGGAATTAGCCTGTGGCGACTACAGACATTTTTAAACTTCATTTGAGTATCTAGCTAAATGTATCTTTAATTTTTATTCATCCTGGTTAGTGAGCGGCCGAAGGACAGTGCTTACCTCATCGACAAACACAGAAAATCGTGCCAAAATCTGCAGTGTGAGTCTCCACAGACGATGTGTCAGCAATGGCAAGAACATCTCATCTGACCAGCACTTCTTCAGGCTGCTCCATGTTCTGTGAGAAGCCAAAAGGCAATACGGACTTCCAGCTAGAGAAAAACCATGGACTTAGGGAGTTTCAACCCTTTACGGGTTTTAATCTCGTGTAGAATTTCAGTGTGTAACTCAAAATTAGCATAGCTGCTACTGGAGGGCCATGGAGGACCACATGGCCATTTCCTATATTTATAATGCAACACATTTGACAGCTTACATGATATTTCCTCCCAGGCAAGTGGAAGAATATCAAACCTAAACAGCACCCAGAAGTTTCTTTTTTTAACAGATATATTATACCAAAGCAACAAACATAAGCTCTAGTGGCAATTACTTCAAGGCTTTACATTTTAGTTTTGAATTGTCCTATGCCATTTATTTCTTTCTCTACACCAATACACGGGATAAGTCAACTATACATGGCAATGACACATAGAACCTCCCTCCAAAATTGAGAAGGGTAGTTGGACAGTGGGCTTAGCTTCATGAGGAGAGCAGGCACTTCAGCTGCAGAACCCAGTAACTATGTGATTACAGAAGTAGCCCCACTGTGCATCAGTGTCATGAGACATGGCTATATGATACAAAACCACTGAAGCTGCCTGCTATGCACACATGTTCTCTAAATCTGCATACATACAACCCCTATCTACCCAGGGCCCTAGGACAAGGGGCCAGAGACCAAGGTCAGAGAATAGAGGCACAAGCATGTGTCCCAACTCTACAAGTAGGAGGGAAGCAGGCTGCAGTGATCTGATGCAGAGAAGAGACTGAGCACAACAGGGCTAAAGACCTTACATGTTATATTTGGGATAGAAAAGAAGGTCTGCTTCCTTCCTATGCCATAAAGCATCCTTTTAATCATCTCCATAAAGCAAAAATCTCAATGAATCAAAGATTTGATTTCTAACAGTCATATAAAAATAAAAGCAGATGGGCTGGAGTATAGCACAGCAACAGAGTGATTGCCTAGCACATGTGAGGCCCTGGACTTGATCTCCAGCACCACAAAACAAAACAAAGCAAAACAAAAACAAAAAAAGTTAAACTAAGTGCCCTTCAGGTCCAGCTTACTTTATGATGGGAACGGTGAGCATTCTCGGAAACCAAGGTCTAGCTGGCTGGTGAGCCTAGCTAACCTCAAGGACGCCTGTTGTTTCCACTCTTACTAAGGAGGTTACCTGGGGCGTCTTCCAGCCCGTCTGCAAGTGCAGCTTCCAAGGATCCCGCCACTTCTCTAAATCTGAGAAGAGAACACAAGTCAGTGCTGAGAGTGCCGCCAGGCGTCTTTCCTCACCCACCCTCCCTGCTCCCTAGTAACAGGGCTCCCCCACTCACTGACAGCCCTCATTCCCAGGGACACAACCAGCTTCAGGGTGCTTACTCGCTCCAGCTGGTTTCTTATCTTCACTGAGATATAAAATATCTTCACTAATTCACTGTTGGGTAGGACTTTTCTGCTACTGCCTATAGTATGAATTGTAACTCCACAGTTTTGAAATGAATACACTGCCATGTTAAGGTTCTTGGGTAAGTCCCTGTTGGCTTTAAACATCAAATTATCCAAAGGCCACACAGCTGGCATCTTCAATTCATCCACATTAGTGCCACACAGGGATGGAAACATTCCAAACCAAGAAATAAAAAAGCCATGTTTGGTATCTGTGTTTGCAGCCTAATAATCCCTGAGGCAGACAGTTGAACCTACAACTCCCTGCTAAGGCCTTGGGATCTACCAGACCCCTTTTGTGTGTTCCTGCCACTGCCCTACTGGTCACTGCTGCTCAGCAGCCACACACTACTTCTTGGACAGGTTTGCTTCCCCTGTGGACAGCTGGTCCATCACAGACCTCTATCTCTAACACAGTTGAGAGTGTTTACATGACTAACAGAAATCTTACGTTTCCATGACTATACAGGATGTAGCTATTTTACAGCTTGCCACTTCCACATGCATCCTATCTTCCAACTATGTAACTCTCCCAACTTTGAATCCTTGTATCAGCACTCTTTTGTCAATGGTTAGTTCCCTTGCTTACAGTAAATTCTAACTTATGTTCAAAATCACTTATCTAAGGGAGTTTTAATGGTAAAACATCAAAAACGTGTGTTTTTAAAAAGCAGTTTGCAACTGAAGAGTGAAGGAGCAACCACTTCAGACAACACAGCTCAGGACATGAGGTTTATGCCAATGCTGGAGCAGCTGGTCTCTGCAGTTGCCCCATCTACTCTGTGTAAGAAAGGGAACCAGCTTGCTGTCCAGTGAGGCCCACAAAAGGGTAGTCTTTGCAAGTTGAAGGTTAGAGCACAGGAAGAACATGTGATGAGAGAGAAACACAGAAGCAAAAAGCTAGGAAGAGTGACAGAAGCAGTGACTCTATGCACAAGATCAGAACAGAGGGGTTGCTCTGGGGTGGAGCTCACAACCACCACCAGAGTTTGACCTCCAGTCCCACAGGCACCTTTTCCAAAATCTGCACAAAACTTAGCAAGTGAGCCCAACAGAGAGGCCTGTAGCTTGCTTAGTACCACTAGCAACAACGAAGGACTGTGGGAAACCTATGTTGCCCAAAGTGAGGTGTAGTTACATAAGTGTGACATAGTCCAAGGACTGGAACACAGCACCAAAGCTGACAGTATGATGTGAAGAAATGGCAGGGAAGCAGGTATATAAATTCAGAATCAGGCAAAGACATGGGGCGTCAAGTTATGTGAACATTTATGATAATTCTAAACGAAAAAGCACAAGAAACAAAGGCATCAGGGCCTTGGTATCTGTGAATATCACAGTGGCTTGTCTATCTGCGGGCATGTGTGAGGACGCAGGGATGAGAAATGGCTCGTTGTGTGCTGCAGCTGTGCCTCCTGGCCAGGAGTCCCTCACATTACAAAGATTACGTTTCTTGGAAAGTTGCAGGAGAGGTGAAACCTTGGGGAACTAACTCTGAAGAGCTGTGAAGTGAATCCTTAGTGCACACCAAAACTGCCCTACTCTGAAAAGGATCTTCTAGGTAAGAGAGGAAACCCAAGATACAAACGTATGAATTCCTGCTCTGCATATTCCTCCATGAACATTACAGGGCTACAAAAAATAGCCTGTGTAAATATAAAATAACAACAGTTGCAATAACATGATGGGTATTACCTTCCCCTCTGTTCCGAGGCTCCAGAGATAGCCAGGCACATGTCCGCTGCCACGTGAGGGTTTAGGGGTGGGGAGGAGGAGGAGCCCTGTTGTGCTCAGCACATGCTGAGTGCCACTGGGACAGCACAGACATGTGGATGTTTTGAAGAACATTCTAGAAACACAACAAACTAACCCTTAGTGCTCAGTGCTTATTTATCTGCAATTTCAAGGTTGCCACCAGATGACCACAGTTTGAGGCTATTTGGTCACATGTGCATTTCTTCCCTTTCTCTAAGAAACTTTGGTCCTACGATATTTCCAACATGTCCATGAGAGCCACTGCTGTGCCCACATATGTTCTCTGGTATAGTGCACAACAGTGATGAGCGGTGGGCAGAGGCTGCCTTTTCCCTAAGGATGACCAGGTGTGGGCACATCAGATCCAGGAGGTTATACTGGAACCAAGGCTGCAATGTAACTGTAGCTCATGAAAATGTCAAAACGCCAGCACCCTGTTCTTAGGTCCACTTTAAATGACCCTGAAGTAAAGTGACAGAGCCACTCTGACTCCTAGCTATGTTTGCAGATCTTCAGTCATGCTCAGAGTAAACAATCCAACACCTGGGAAAAATCAATAGAAAAGTTCTACAGAGTCCTATTTGAATTTATTTTTTACATGGAAAAACTCACTTTATAAAACATACTTCACAGCTCAAATATTTTAAAGTTTATCATGGATTTTAAATAAAGCAGTTTACAAAGAAAAGCTAGCTAATCCCTTTGAATACTTAAGGCAAATCTGGTAAAGATAAAAAGGTTTCTCTGGGCACTGACCAATTGTCAGCATTTGTTTTAGGCCTAATTAACAGCTAGAAGGGCTGACAGGGCCAGGTGGGACATATGGGACTCTGGAGGCACCCAGGAACTGGTAGGACCAGGCGACTGAGCTTGAGGTCCCAAGGTTGAGGGTCCGGGAGAAAGACAGCACTGCTTTTCAGACCACAGAACAAGCATCACAATGGCCACCAGGCTCCTGACAAGCTGACAGGTGGAGGACAGCTGAGCTCTCGCGTTGCGTGAGGGAGTAAACACAGCAGCTCAGAGACCTTAACTGCTATGGGACTGTCTGAGGCAGAGGTGAGGTCGGGAAAGGAAAGAGCGAGCAGCTACGAAAACTCCTGCATTCTCCAATCTTTGCCACCAATGGGGATACATTGGGTGGGAAGGAAGCTAGGCGTGGAGCCTGGCTTACTCCAAGTACAAGCTCTTTCCCATGATCTGACCAAGACATCATTTTGTCAGCTCAGCACCCATGCTACTTGTTGTATCAATTCTGCCTCCTAAAGAATGTGATTGCCCCAGAGGAGCCAACCTTCTGTACCAGCACTCAAACTGTTTAGGGGGCAGGAGTAGTGAGCAAAGGACTGACCTTATCTGAAAATAAACAGGCAAGTTCCACTTATTATTGAAGCTATGATAGGCAGGATGTGCTCTTAGTCTTTTCACACTGGCCTGGGACCCACACTGTCGTTCAAATCTTCTTACAAAATCCATACTTATGGTATATTTCTAAAACAAGAACAAACAGTGAAATTTTCATTACGGTAAGCTAACAAAGAGCACGCTTTGGAAACTGTAATCAAGATAAGTCAACATGCAGAGCTGATAGGGACCTTGGAGAAGCTTCCATCTACATCCCCACCTAGGGATGAGGTAATATCCAGCATAACTGGTGACAAGCTTATAGTCTTACATAGCAAAGGCTGTCCGAAATGCAGATGCATTATTCTTATTCTAGTGCTAGTTAAATAATAGTGCTCGTATTTCAGGGCACCCAACTCCATTCACCAGAATCAGAGCAGACAGTGGATTAAGGGCTATAATTCACTGCTTCTTCAGAAAGAGAAAAAAAAAATATTTTTTTGAGGGTCTTGCTATGTAGTTCAGGCTGGCCTTGAACTCACTATATAGCTGGATTCAAACTCATGGAGATCCTCCTGCTTTAGCTTTCTGAGTGCTGGGATTATAGCCATGTGCTACCAGGCCTGGCTAAGAAAACTTTTTAAAGGAAACAAAGAAAGAGAGTATTATATCCATTTTATAGATGAGAAAGAATGAAAACTAACTGGCCAACTGACTAATACCATCAAGACCCAAAAACTACTACTTGAATCATCATTTCCCTTTCTGAGAAGATCAGGCAGAAGCTGCCCCAAAGAAAAACCAAATAGAGGAAGCAGACCATTAGCCATCGGCAGCTGGCTGCACAATCACCCTGTGGATTCTCTATTCCTCCAGCCCCAGTGTCTACCAAAGTCACTGCTAGATTTTCTATATATTTCTCAGATGGTGTGGGCAAGCTCAGTTTCAGGCCACCACATTATGACCCTGAATATAATCAAAACCACAGGTTTTAAAATTGTGGCAACTAGACTAGGGCAATGTTTTTCGTAACCCCAAGGGTGGCATAGGTGTGTGCAGAAAGGCCCATGTTTGGGATAAACCTCCATCTTTGCACATGTGGATGCTAAAGGAATATAAGGTCACTTCTCTCTGCACAGGAACCTGTTGTATTAAGGCATAAAGTTTGTCTTGAAAGGAAGTGATGGAGGCCTATAGAAAGTGAATGAATATTGGCTGAGAATTGTGAAGTCATGAACAATGAATACTCGCTGAGAATTATGAAGTCACAGCTCCATAAGAAAGGCTCTTTCTAAGTGGAAACATCTGCTGAGTGAACAGTCAATGTGACCCTTTATGGAGCACAGCAAACCATGGGTTTACCAGCAGTTTACCCATAACTCAGCATTTTACCCTTCTCATTGTATCCAACTTAAGAAGTCCTACTTTTGAAGTCACAGAAGTTGTTACACCATTTATCAAAACAACACAAATCATCCTATTATCTAATATGCTGTAACATCGGACAATCAGTGAACAGATAAGGGGTATTTCTGGGACCAAAAAGCTGCCAGCCAAATTGTTGTTCGAACTGTTCTGAAGTCTACTTAGTTCTAAACTCTGCATGTTTACCTTGCGCTTCTTTATGCATTTAAAATTAAGAAGTAAATTAAGCAAGCTGACTATAAAAAGAAGCAAATAGAAATGGAATTGACAACTATGATAATTGGATGCATAAGTGAAAGAGATCAGATGCAACTGAAGGAGACATCAGAGTGCTAGCAGACAGGTCCCACGTATCACCCAGATGCAGCAGGTGCATAGAGCGAGGGAAGGAAATCAAGGATTCCCGGAGCAGGTGCTACAGGAGTGAGAAAGAAGCACAACTGAACAGATAGCTCATGGACAAAAATGCTCCAAAACAGATGAAAGACTGCTCATGGACAAAAAAGCTCAAGTGAGGAAATCCAACATATTCTAAATATAAATAAAAAGCAGTTTACAGAAGACACACACAGCAGAACTTGGCATATCAGATTCACACAGAAGATCTTAAAAGCAGACAGAGACAAAAGGCATTAACAATGAGGAACAACAGATTAACAGTTAATTTCAAAGGTCCAAATACAGGGCTACCCATGTTGAGTCCAGCAAAATTACTCTTCAAACAAAAGCCTTTTAACAGACAAACTTAAGAAAATGATGCAAGAAAACATTTGAGAAAAAAACAAACAGTACGCAACACAAAGGACAAACCCCAGGGGAAACTCCTGACTATATGACTACATAAACAACAGATTTAACACTTAGGCCAGAAGGAATAACACGTAAGAGTGAGCCTGGAACAGGTGCACACACTGTGGAAAGACACAGTGAGCACTGTCCTGTTCAGGATAAGGCTGAAGAACACCATACAATTAGACTTCTGTTAAGTGGAAAAGTAACATTCTGTCAATCTTCCACTTAAGATACACAGAAATAAAAGTCTTGATATACAAATTAGTAGAAGGAAAAACAAAGAATAAAGAAGAAAAATCCCTAAAAGTCTAAAATGCAGGTGGGAACATAGCTCAGTGGCACAAGGACTTGCCTGGCAAGACAAAGTCCTGAGTTCAATTCCCATTACCAAAAAAGAGCAGGAAAAGAGCGAAGTAACATGGGCACAAAATAAGTACCCCAAATACATAATAAACCTCCAATACAACAGTAATTATAGAAACTTAGATTTAATAAACCACCTAATTTAAAGGCAAAGATTGCCTTATTACATTAAAAAAAAAAATAACACAAAAACCACAACCCAAACTGCAGGAAGAAGGAAGACAGAGGTCAGAAGGCTAAGGGACAAAGAAAGAGGGTGGATGTAGTTCAGGTATCTGCCCCATGCTCAGTCACATCCTGGGCTCAGCCAAGAGGCCACACAGGGGAAAAGAGCATTGAATGTGCTTTTGAAATTTCAGCTAGGGAAGCTTTTCAATCATAACATGCCTATAATCCCAGCACTTTGGGAGGCTAAAGCAGGGGGATCAAAGGTAAAGTCTAGGCAATTAGCAACTTAGCAAGACCACATTTCAAAAAATTTTAAAAAGAGCTGGGGATGTAGCTCAGAGTCCTAGGTTCAATCTCCAGTACCCAAAACCAAAATGCCCCACCCCCAAATCCAAGCCTTCCTAGTTTTAAAACTATAAATGACATTTATATAATACATTTAAAAATCCAATCAATGTTGTTTTCCTTCAAAATTATAAAGATGTACGAACTTAATTTTTCATGGAAAACAAATGCAAAGATAGTGACTTCATAGATTCTTAGGCCTATTAAAATAAAGTAGGTTAGAAAATAATGCACTAGCTATCTAACCACAATTGTTGTCTAGACTGAATTGTAATTTATATCCTGAGAGGGAAATATTCTTATTCCTGAAAGTGTCACAGACCACAACATGGATAAAATAATACATGTGTTTTAAGGTAAATGTTCACTTAGCAACTCAAATTTTTGTTTTTAATAAAGCACAGAGCCAAGACTGAATAGAAGAGAACATGACTTCCCCAAAGCCTTGGGTTAACAACTTTACGAACCGAGAAGATGGCAAGTTACCTGGTGAAATGCATCGGGGTCCCCAGGATTGAAGAGTGAGGGGAGTTTCTCCTCTAGTCCTTTTGCTATTTCTGGCCAGACAGAGTTCACCAAGAAATCATACCCAGGAACAGTGGTGCCCTTTTCACTTTAAGACAAGAGAAAAATCTTGGTCAAGTTCACTGTAATCTAATTACAAAGAAGAAATTCCCAGTGTTGTGTCTACTTCTACAGTACTAAAAAGTGCTCAGCCTAAAACTTATTCCAATTTTTTTTTAAAGACCATATATGTCAACTAGCTTGTTTTTATACTTGAAGTGCTATTGCACTCCTGGATCTTAGTGTCATTTAAAACTGACACATCTCATGGAGCCCAACTACCACACCAGTGTCAAGGATAAGGCAAAGTTGTTGCTCTCCATTTATAAAAGCTGATGTCTAAATGCTCTTTACCACAGGAGAAGCAACCGCTGTGTTCAAGCTGGACACTGCTAGAGGTCTGCAAATGATGCAAGCTTTCTATTACTAAAGCTTCATGCTTATTATCCCTTCTTGAAGAATATTTTCAGTTCTAAAATTCTACATGACTTTCATACAAAACTTGATAAAAAAACTGAGATTAATATATTTGTGTATACATGTTTTATTTTGCCATTTTAAAAAAAATGGATGTTGGATTTCTTTTTTCTGAGTCAAGGTTTTATCATATAGTTCAGGCTGGCCTTGAACTCTGGCAATCCTCTTGTCTGCCTCAGCCTCCTGAGTGTGTCACCACGCTTGGAAGCACGTGGATTTCTATTCAAATACTAATTCAAAAACTGAGACAAAAGCATGCACTTCAGAGCCAGCAAACTTGCGTTTACATGGCAGGTCTTAGGCATACCATGTAACCCTTCCCATACTTTTTTTCCCTCCTAAAAATGAGCATGGCAATAGCATTAACTTCAAAGGGTCATCACAAGGGTTAGTGTTTGTAAAGCATTTAGGACACATCGTAGGGATTAGTAATGTTTACACAAAGCCCTACAAACAGTGTCCAGACGAATATCTCCTGGGCCTGCCATGTCTGATTACTATGTATTGTATAATACAACTTTACAGATCCTTAGGACTTTCAAAATAAAGCAAGTTAGAACATAATGTACCTATATAGTCACATTTGTATCTAGACAAAATATGTTCAATTTTCAGATAATTTTTTAGAGGTGAGCAATTAATCTTATTTTAGCAAACCTGGGAGTTGTACAGTTAAGCTGCCATAACACATTGGGACTTAAAATTCCAGTAGGTATTAAAATACTCCCTCCCCCCAAAAAAACCCCAAGAGTTTTATAATTTTCCTGCTAAGCAGAAGGTAGCTAGACAGGTCATCAAGGAAGCACTGTTTCTTTCTCCATGAGTAGCTTCCAATGATCTTATTAGAGCTTCACCTAACCAATGAGGAAAACTACCGGGCGGGGGGGCGGGGGGGGGGAGAAGCCTGCTTTCCTGGTAGACCCAACATATTGGGTATCATTGGACTGTCCATAGAGGGTGGTATAACGCATCTAGAAAAGAATGACACTGAAGACTTACAGATACAATAGTACAATCAACATCAAATGATCAATCTCTGTATTCATAAAGAAAATGTCTAATTAAACATCCCTCCCCAAATGGAAGACCTGCAAGATTAACAGGTGACACTCTGGCTGATGAGGAGCCTCTAGATCCTGCATATTCGTGGAGGGCAATGTGTGTAAAAACATAGGAAAGGACAAGGGAAACACTGAGTCCTAGGAGTGGGGCAAGGAATGGCACGGACACATAAAACCCATGCAGCACTGTGACCGGCCAGAGTACAACCAAGCCAGGGATAACTTAAGAGCCACAAGTGTCTGAGGCCTCTGCATGAATTCTGCCACACTGAGAATTGTGGACAAAAAAATTTTCAAAGCTTTGAAACTTGACATTTAAGGACCAAGGCTAGCTTTGTCAATCCAATTACTGAACGTTTCACAGCTGAGGCTTCTTTAATTTTATTTGGCAAATTCTATTCCCAAATCCAAATCCAACTAGATCTTCATGATTACCAAGTTAAAGAGGCAAAATAAGGGTTCATCTGCAAAGACACAGGAACACACAGAGGGTACTTCAAAATTTAAGCAGAATATTAATCATTCTGCACACTGTATTTTCTAAAGAAATTTACTTGCTCCATGAATACAAGGACTTTATTTACCTTATCACTGAAGATTTCTGAACCCTCTCATTTTGCAAGCACTACTGGGCAGCTGCTGTCTTCAAAAAAAGGGTCGCAGGGTGAGGAAGAACAGGCAAGGCAGAGGGAACCTTTTATAAGATGAAGTTCTGTCCATGGCAGAAGCAAAGGCTGCGTATTCTGAACCCAATTAATGATGAACCTCAGGATAAAGCATGGTCTCTTTAAGTAACAGCTCCATACGGAGACCAAGAAAACAGCAAGGGCAAGGACAAGAACACAGAAGCAGGTTGGTGCAGCAGTATTAAGGAAAGGTGGCCAGCACCACAGCCAGTGCACCAAAGGTCAGGAGGGCAACTTCCACAGTGGAGTTTTTGGTGAAGAGATGCCAGAGCCAGATCAGGAGGAGCCTTCTCTGCTCTGCTCAAGAGCCTGGGTGCTCCCCATGATTTAGGAAAAAGGCACAGTCTAAGGATCTTAGAACTTCCGAGATAGGGAGTGGAAACAGGAGACCAAATGGGAGTCCCTACTTTTCTGGACAAGAGGTGACTGGGACTACTGCAATGGTTAAAGTAATGGCATATTTATGAAAGCATGTGAAGTTGAGAAACTGACTTGAGAGAAGAAATAGAAGATGACCTCATACTGAGTATGGTTTGTTTATTAAACTGAACGGGCACTGGTACAGGATGTAGAATCATGGAAGGAATGTAACTGTGACTGGAAGGGACAAGGACAGGCTCTGCATTGAAAGATACAGCCTTAGGCTCAGGTTCTTCAGTGGGACAAGCTAGTGGCCCCTGTTTCACAGCACCAGGGGGGAGCAAGGAGAGCTGAGGCTCACCAGGAAACTGCCCATGTGAGCCAGTCATGCAAACAGATGTGCACTAGCAGTGGGCAGTGCAGGGCTAAAAGGAGGAGTTGTTGAAAGAGTTTAAGGCAGAGCCCCCAGGTGTTACCTTGAGACAGCTCCTCCTGTGACTTCCCGAAGAAGGCAGCAGTGGTGGGGAACAAAGTCCAGGAGTTTGTTATACATGATCTGAAGGCCGTTGGGGTGGGACTCAATGAAGTGCTCGACAATCACCTACGAAAGGGAGTATCATTTTTAAAAGTAGCATTTAAAAGAGAAGTATAAATGATATACTAGAGAAAAGAAAAGATTTACTAAAAATATACTTCTTTAAATGGGCATGCTGGTACACACTTTAAATCACACACACTAGGAGGATGAGGAAGGAGGACAGCTACTTTGAGTCCAGTCTAGGCAACCAAGTGAGACTCTGTTTCAAAATAAAAACTAGGAAAAAATAATAAAAAAAGGTTGGGGAAAATGCTTAATGAGAAAGCCCTGGGTTCAATACCCAGGACAAAACAAAACAAAACACAAAAATATTTCTTATGACCACTGTACTCCCCAACTGCAGGACAGCAAAATAAAAAGTAGGTCACATTTGAAACTAGTTCCTAAGTTTGGCTGCCCAGTTTTGACAGTGAGGGAGATGCAAGCAAGTTAAGACATTCACCAGGGCTGATAAACTCATATTTTCACCTGCTTCCAGATAATCCTGAACAGAAACACTACCTTTTTAAAAATGACTTAATTTGGAGGAAAGGTTCCCTACCACATCCCTCACTGCTCTGACCCTGGACTACTTTCCTGTCATGAGTAAGACTAGGGCAGGTGTCATACAGAGAAAAATGGAAGAAAATGTATTTTTTTAGTTTTTGGTCTAAGGTTGGGAGTCAACAGATGATACACCACAGGGTAAATATGCAAGTTTAAGTAAAATGGATCTATGATTTACTTAATATGCCACACACTTCTAATATTTAACATATCACATTCAGTTCAATGGGGAAAAAAGACATAAATAATAACTAAAATATTTTTACTTACTGATAAATAATTCAAACAATTTCTCTTTTTCCCCTCCCCCAAGATAGTTATGGAACATAGTAAGCCAGCAACATAGGAAACTGAAGGTCATTTTAATAATCCTAGTAAGTCCAGATTTAACCCCCAAATTTCATCTTTATCTTTGGGATTCAATTTCCCCCTTTAAAAAATTAAAGATTTTCACTCTAAAGTCACAGGAGTTTCTCTGTACAGTTCTTAATGCACAAAGTGACAGGGCTGGAAAAATGTCTCCCAACACCAAGGACAGGCCTTATGGCTTCTACTAGTCAGGATATGCTGCGTCTGCACATCAGAACATTTGCTATATACACAAAGCTTCATGTAGTGTAACCTGCTCTCTGGCTGTGCCTGGCAAAGCACTGACTCCTATAATTTACCTGTATCCAAATGGGTGATGGGCACTGGGAAGTCACCCTCTAATCTGCCACTAAAACCCTTCATCTCTGAATACCACCCCTTCTAGCACCCCTCCTGCACACTGTCCTGGTCTAATAGAATCTTCCATAAATGCTAAAGCACTGGGTCCAACATTACCATTCCCTGAGGTCTATGGGTACACACTATAGTTCCCTTCACACACCTTCCATGTTCACAGCTCTGTGCCACCTCATGTGAGGCAGCACTATTGTGTACTTTCTTGGTTTACTCCACCCACAAGACAGTGGTTACAAAATCTGCACAAATCACTAAATATGGTTTGGACACATCCTACTGGGCAAAACTCCTGTCCTGAAGCAAAGACTGTATCTCAGCTGCACATTACAGGTACACCAAATGTTCCCCCGGACCGTTGTTCTTGCAGCTGGCCCTGTAGTAACTAGGACCACCCAGTAAGGCCTCAGGCACACCCCTTTCTCCAACCCAGTAGAGACTGCAATCAAAGCAGCCACCCAGCATACAAACCTCATCTATGTAGGGCTTCACCAGCACCTGGCCCACCAAGGCCTCAGCGTCCCTCGTCTTGTCGATGGTGGCGTAAGTGCGCAGGCAATGCCGCACAATATCCACGCTGGAGGTCTGAAGACCTTCCAGCAGGAGGCCCTCCAGGGACTGTTGCAGCATGGCTGTGATGCCAGCTATGCGCTGTGGGAACAAATGGCAAGTAGCTTCTGAAACTCAGTGGTACCTCGCCCCCCAGTAGACAGTAGGTCACCGTCACATTTCCTGGGGCAAGGAGTCTCTCCCCACCCCCGTAATCTCTATAAACAGATCTCTGGTTCATCATAGCAGAATTTAGACAGCTTATGCAAAAAGAAAAAAGCAAGTTATTCTGAAGCTATGGAGAAAATCTTTCTGATAAATATTACAGATTTCAGTCCTAGTCAATGCCTTTGGAAAAATGAAATCTGATTATACCATATGGCAAATTATATAAAATTCGGAGATAAACATTGTTCTATAACGTAGAACAGTTACTGAGTCCATATAGTTATAATGTGTGACAATTTGGAAGCAGGGGCCCAGAAAACAAAGCTAAAAAGTTCCAATTCAGCTTCAAAACCCTGACGATCCACAACTAGTAGCAGGTATGTTGTCAGACTAAACCAAAATTATTTCTCATGTTCCCCAACAGTGCACAAGAAAGCACCAGACAGCACTCACGGGCCGAACTGTGTCTAGGAGAGGCATGCCCTTGCTCTGCACTGCATGGAACTGCAGCTGGTTGAACTCTGTGGCGATTCTCTCCAGGACCTGTCCAGTCAGGAGGGGGCTGCATGGGATGACAATCACAGAACTCAGTTTTGCAGGTACTCATTTCTTAAGAGAGCAAGCGTATGGTTCACACGCACTGTGTCCAGCTTTCCCAGTGTGCTTTTCCATGGCCATCTTGCCACAAAGTCTTATGTGCCATAATCCCACCATGTTCCAGGAGTGGTGGGTAGCCTACAGGTGCTGTCAGGCTATAAGCCACAGGCCCAGCAGAAGCAGGGCTGTCTGCATGGGAGCGTGGTCATATGCTGAACTCTCGCCTTGCTCCTGACATCCCTTCTCTCTCCTTCACCCTCGCTCTACTCACCGGATTCCTTTCCTACTTCTCTACCTGCTCACTGTTCCTTCTAAAATATAGCCAAACCTTGGTATTTGCGTTACTTGGTTCCAGCAGGTCTACATAGTACCAAAAATGATAAATATCAAACAATTTTGGCTGAAAAGGATTGCAAATCACAAGGCAATGGACACTGACATGTTCTAGCTTGTGTATCAAGTACCAAACAAGTACAATTTTTACATAAAAATAAGTCACATACTATTTTTTACAAGTTTTACAGCAGTTGAGTACCAAAGTCTGATTTATTTCAAACATTTGTAAAATGTCAGTCATGTCACCTCCATAAATAATACTGACCCTACAACAGCAATAAATAAAATCTCTCAGAAGAGGCTAAAATTTATTATTTTATTTTGGTACTGGGAATCAAACTCTGGACCTTGTGTCAGGTGGGCACTGTGCTGCTGAGCTACAGCAGTGGCCCAAAAAAGACTTAAATTTAAACAATAATAGCTTACTTTAAAATTATATGATAGTCTAAATGCTTGGAGTTCTATAAAGAAGATATTCACTGTGTATCTGCCAAGTAGAATACACTTTCCCCTAAAACACAATATGAAGCATAACCACTGCTCAAGAGGAAGTGAAGCAGTAAAGGAGAGAAGTGTCAAAGCATCTCTAGCAGACAAGTCCCATGAGCGAGGAAATGTCCAGAGCAAAAAAAAGACACAGGAGATGCCACATGGAGACACCACTAGTGTCTGCACAGTCCTGTGTTAAGAGGGACAGGAGAGCAGCTGCCCAGCATGACTCTGGAATGTTCACAGTTCTCTTCTGAAGAGCCTGGGGTGGCTTTATTATTCATAATGTATATTTCCTGATCTAACAGACAGGTGTGTACTCTGTACTAACATGTTCTGGTTACTGTCTTTATCATCAAATTTGCCTAAGTGAAAAAAAAAAAATTCCTGAAGGCAATGAAGACCAAGGAAGGGCACAGAGCCTGCTACGCTGAAGTCAGATATTCCACAGGAATAGCACAGATAGAAATAGCCACTCCTCACGGTGCACGATATCTGACCTTCTCTCAGGTTCCTACCAGCTTCAGGTTCTGGGTGTAATGAGCAAGATTTAGCCCCCAACCTTGGGGATTGCACAGTCTGATGGGAAAAGTCAATTGTACAGGGAAGATTCCTGGCAGACCTAGACTCTGGATGAACAGCATCGAGACAACCACCCATGAGATGGCTCAGGGAGGACTTCTCAGAAAAGGTAGACCTACAGTCCAGTTTTACACAAGATTAATTCTGTAATGTCTTGTGTGCATATTCTGCTAAGAACTGAACTAAGTAGGACAGACTTAATGAAAGCAACCGAAATCAACAGCATCTAACAAAGAAGGTTGAAATTTACAAAACCTACAGTGTCTCAGAACTTGCTTTTTTCCCTACCTAGCATACTGTCTTGAACAACCACTTTTCCACACCTTAAGCATGGATTTAGAATTACACAGGCCTAGAGGAGGTGAATGTGAAAGGAAGGTGACTAACTATAACTGGCAGTGCACCAATGCACCCATCAACAACACTCATAGCAGTCAGGAAGTCACTCTGGTGAAGGATGCAGGAGAACTGGTCAAGAGTGGCAGTGGGGAGTTCAACATTTAAACACTGAATGACTGTGAGCAGAGGTGAGATGTGATCAGGCAAAACTGCAAGACCATCTGTAGCTGCAAGGAGGGCACTGAGATGAGGGTCAGTGAGGAGCCATGCCTGAGCAGGGAAATGAAGAGGAAGAGACAGACATCTGTCAACCTGAGTGGGAACCCCACAGCAAATGCTCCAGGATCTGCCCAGTGGGAGAATGGAACCACTGGAGAAAGTAACCCACCAAGACCACTAGGCTGAGAACAGGACAGTGTAGGAAGCACTATTTCTTGAGGCAAAGAACAGAAGAGTGGAGTGGGACATTTTGCCAGTGGCAAAAGACAGGTGAAAGACATGAGTTCAGTTCCCATCCGGAGCAACACATGGTCCCGTAAGGAAGAAGGACACTAATGGTCAGACTGATCCACGTGTGAGGGTAGAAATGCTTGCGTGGAAAGGGTCAGCATCCCATGGCAGTCAGGACTGTAAAGCTGGACACGGTTGCCCAAAGATGCTGGTAAGGAATGGAGCACTGACAACAGCACCTGGGGTGGCATCGAAGGGGGACCTAGTGTCCATCAAAGGAACACAGCAGCAATTGGCATGACTGGAAGGAGACCAAGGGGCTGAATAAGGACACTGTGAATAGTGTAACAGAGGCACAGTAACTAAGACCAACCTGGACTCCATGGCCCCCAGTAAAGAGATGGACAATGACTAACAAGTACAGATGCAGGGACTAAAGAGGCAAAAACATGAACATGGAGAGCTGAAGAAACAAAGACAGCAAAACTAATCATTCACAGACATATCCTACTCATGAGAGGAAGCAGAGGCCTAGCAAGAGAGGGTTATCTCTTCTATGAACCTTTGCTTCTTAATTTACAGAGATACATGGGGCAGTGTCTCTAAGGTGCCATGAAATTTTAAATTTCAGGTGCTAGCTAGTAGTGCCAAGAAAGAAAGAAGTCCACCCCTGCATGGGGGAGATGCTAAAATGTAGTCTGACACCACAGTGGCAAACACAGGCACAGAAAACAGCAGTAACTTGGCTCAGGTCACCTAATGAGCTTGTAGTATTAACCAGGGTGCCTCCACCCACCCCCCCAAGGGGTTCTGCTCATGTCTATAAAACCTAGGCCCCCCATTCCTGAACCTCCTACCTATCTGGCTGATTTTAGAGTCACAGTAGGATAGAAATAAAACAATTATAGTCTAACAAAGGAAACGGTCATTGTTTCTTAGTTTGCAAGCTCTCCCTCCGCTATTTATAATTTTTGACTAAACAGGAACCATACTATTTCTTAATTAGTGCATTGTGAAGTTCCAGACACATCAATGATAGATAATACTTGGGACCTATGGAAAAAGCCTGAGGATAACGCCATTTCCACACCTTACAGATCAAGAAGACTCTGCTGATCCACAGGCAACGCCATCCAAAGTTAAAAATCTTTCACAGAAATTGCACTACCTCTCACTCCTGAAGAGGTTTGGAAGGGAACTATGGCCAACAAACACATGGTCTCTGTAACAGCACGCAGCAGGTATCATTTCATGCAGAACATTTCTCTTGAGTTACTTTTAAAAACACTAAGCCAGGCTTGGATTTTTCTTTTTTCTAACTCAAAAACTTTTTAGTCTAGGTAAGAAATATTTTGTGAAAATACTTACCTGCTAGCTTCTAGTACAGATGTTTCTTTAGAACTTTGAGAGTTTAAGATCTTTTCAATTTTCTCAACTGATCGAATAACTTGAATAAGCCTCAACACACACATCTATAGATGAAAGTTAAGCCAAAAAAATGTTATCATTGTGTTTAATTCAAATTACCTTACTCAAACAGAAATACAAACCCCAAAAGTCAATACGGAATACCTAAAGTATTTTACATTTTTATTATATCTACATCATACTAAATCCCAAGAACGTAATTCCTAATTTTTGATTTCTAGAATAAGCATATCACAATATTCTATCACGTTTATAATTAAAACAATACATTATTACTTTCTTATTCTGCATTCTTATTTTTTTTTTTTTACCTCCCTCATTATAAGGAGCCTTTCTTCTGGTTCTACATTATTTTTTTAAGACTGCTTTTTTTTTATTTTAACTTTAATTTTCAAATGTACTTATACATTCCAATTACATAAGCACAATTCACCTACACATGTGTCAATTCAGGAAGACACTGCACAAGGCAAATACTATCAAAAAATCTAAGGAATATTATAACAAAAAGATACAGAGTTATTCCCTAAACGGTCACTAGGCATTGCTATGAAACAAGTCATTCTTCCAAACACAGGGGACACATGAATAAGCAAGTAATCCCCTTGCTTTCCTGATTGTCATAGTCTTTTCTGAAATACATTATGTCCACTCTTTGGAGGAAAGCTTGGAAGAGATCTTCAGGAGAACCAATCAGAAGGTCTCCTAACAGATTTCTCTTCCTTGAGGTTTAAAAAATGTATAGTAAACAATAAATTTAGAAAGCACTAGGCAGTACACAGACTAGAACGAAGATTCTGAATTCTGAGTCCAATTCTGCCACTATGAAGCTATGATTATAAAAAATCAGACAATAAAACTAAAACACAGGACCATGGTACAGTCCAGGTAGTACATGTAAAGAATTACAACGGGGACAAAGACAGCACCTTCTTCCCCAGAATGGGGTGGAGGGACAACCTGCAGCAGGAGTGGAGAGCAATTGCCTTGGAGCTCCTTCTACTCTGAATAGCTTCTCTGCAGGGGACTGCAAAAATGACATGCTGGCTAAACTTTAAAGTGCTTCACTGTCAGTCACTGCTGCTTCTTTCTTTGAAAAAATGAGGAATTTTAACCTAGCAACCACTTGGTACCTCTGAAATTCTCTTTTTACCTTAGCAACTAACGGGACTAAAAAGGATAAGCATGAGGAGTATTAGGTGCCATGTAACATATTTCCTTAAAAATATTAATATTACTATGAGCAAATTCAAGCATAAGAAGAATATGCAGCTGGAGGTGATGGTGAAGGCCTATAACCTCAGCACTGGGGAGGCAGATGCAGGAGGATCATTAAGAGTTTGGCCAGCTTGGGCTACTTACAGTTCAAGGTCAGTATGAACTATAAAACAATACCAGATTTAAAAAAAAGGAAAATGCAATTTTATTTACCCTTTTGAACAATTCATTGTTTTTCCTCACCTCTCGTATTCCCAGGACTTTAATTAGCCTAGGAGTCTGATGAGCTGGATAGTGCCCCTACCAGCCCTGCTGATCTACGGATAGGGACATCATGCTCCTTTCCACAAAGGTCCCAGGAAGGGTGAGACCACATGCCCAGTGCACTGGTGGCTACAAGGTACTAGAACAAGTAAGAACTTTAAAGGGAGGATACCACAGTATACCTTTTTCTTCCTAATGTCCTCTTGCTTAGACATTCGTTCATCTACTGCCTGAATTCCTTCACTGACAGATGATCTAAGACTCTTAAAAAAGAATAAAGAAAATTGACTTTAAAATTATTTTGCAACATCATGAAATTTACACATTTAATTCAATTCTGCAAGATCTAATATCTAGGGGCTGGTATCACAGATTCTGGCAAAATTACAAAGTATCAGACGTAATTGGTCTGGTGCTACTGTTTCAGAGGCATGCTAACATGTAAAGCCAGGGCTGCTGCCAACAAAAAGTGTTTCTACAAGGATATACTCGATAGTTAAAGAGTGGAAACCTGAATCAATGTATAGGGTACAAAGTAGACAGTGAAAGCCTGTGAATGCTGACAAAAGCAAACAGGAGAGCCTTAGCAGATAAAAGGGACAGTAGACAAATTTAAGTAAGGCACACACCCACTGTGGGGTACTACAGGCTCTCATTTGGAGAGAAGCAGAAATTAAGAAGGAAGGCTGACTTAGGACGGCTTTGCCCAGATAAGACTTTGGACTAATTTTACACATTTTAAACATGCTAAATTATGATAAAAATGTTGTTCTGGGAAATTTAGGAGTCAAGTTGAGAACAGGATGTCAAGGTAAAGTGAGGAAAAACATGTCTAGAAGTTGATGAAATAAGCCAAGCATGGATAATCAGGAATCATGGCCAAAATGATGGTAACAGGACATGTGGAAAAACTACACAAATCACAAAAATTCTATAGAAAATTGAATTCATTCACTCAACAAGCTAGAAAATATCAGCTACTGTGCAACCCAGTAAGGGTACAGTGAAGAGCAGACAGCAAATCTTATCCCTCAGTGATTGCAGAATCTCACATGGATTCAGGAGTTGAGAGTCAACAAGGAAGAGAAGATCTGTGACTAACATGACAAGTGAAGAGGTGGCACTACAGACAGCTGTGAGAAAAGAGCATGTGCATAGGGTGGCAGGCAGGTGGTAAGGCAAGGAAGGGAAGGTCGCAGGCAGCAGAAGTCAGAAGAGTGATTCACTTTGTGTAGAGTTTACAGAAGCCCATGAGGTTGAAAACTATGGCTCAGGAAATACCCCACCCTCAAGGCTAGACAGAGGCAAGTGAAATCTGGCAGTGGACTACAAAAAACAGTCCCTTCTAACCCAGACAAAACTACTTTGATGAGCTTTTAAAAAAATCAAACAAGACAGAGACATTCAGAACTGCTTACTAAAAAACACACCTCAGGACCCTCCACATGAATACTTTCTGATCTCCCTCTTATGAGTCACACACACTCAGGGCTGTCTGCACACCAGGTATTGTGTTGCGACCAAGGCTATCCAAGTTGTGCATAACCTGGTCGTGACACATGTGGTCATGATGGGGTAGTACATCAAGCATATGACACCTCAACAGTGTCAAGACACCTGGAAGTCAGAGCCCGACACTGACTGGGGGTGGACGGCTGAGCAGGACAGAGTACCATGGTCCTCTGCTGGGTGGGATGCCAAAACTCCCCTTTCAATGCTCCTTCCAAAGGAATCTTTGCCCACAATGGTTTAGAGATGGGGAATCTGATTCCCACAGCAGACATGATCTCAGGGAAATGCTGAAATACCATGTTTATTAGTTGTTATATTAATTTGATAATATCCTTTGGCTACATTAGCATTTAAATAGCTTCTGTAGACTGGTCTAGTAACCTAATCACACCTAAAATATCATTTAGAAAAATATATGTGGAATTACAAATGTTTAACAGTCTTGCTGGCTTGAATCACTGGTGGGACACATATGATTGTCCCACTGGGTGGTATGAATAGATCTAATCATTTTTATCAGTCTTTTTACTAATAAAATTAATAGACTATAAAGGTACTGCATCTAATTAGTTGCTTAAATCTGAGTAATTACTTCCTTAATATAAATATCAATATCATTCATACTGATTTTAAAAGTTTTTAAAATAACCAACAAATTTATTTCATTAAAATAAGTTTATTTATATTGATGAGCAGTTTACCACTAATTAATTCTCTAAATTTTAACACAGAAATCTCACAAGTACCCCGCTGCTGGTGTATATTATGTGCATTTTCAACTGCTGACCACAAATTAGCTATATTACAATTATTTTTACCATTTTAATGTTTTAAGGAACTGTAATAAGATGTCATCTGATCTGCTAAATGAATGCCTTTCTTTGCATTATTATAATCAAAGACTGCCTAAGAAGTGGTATAAGCCACCTGATGGGACAGTGAATTGAAATCAGAGCAGTCATGAGTGTGTCAGAATATAATCTGCTCAAAAACTCCCGATTACTCACAAGCTAAATTTTCAAGTAGCCTCCCCATTCTATATTTTAAAGACCTCATCTCTAACAGTCTATCACCTCAATTCAAACATGTTTTTTAGGTTGCATCATATGCTACAACCTAAAATATAGAATCATTTAGTTACAAATATAACAATTTACAATTTTTTTAAAGGCTGAATCCTGTAGTTACTGACTACTCAAAAACAACAAACAATAAACTGACAGACTTAAAGGAATTCTTCTAGGAGACAAACAAGCATATCATGCTTTATGGTGGACAGTTTAATATCATCTGGGTTACATACCAGAACTTCTTCTCGTAACTGTCCTAAGGGCACAGAAAGCTGGTTTAGGGCTTTATCCATGCCAACCTAAATGCAAAAATCAAGCAAACACAAATACATCACAATCAAAAGTGATAGTGAGGGGCTGGGGATTTAGCTCAGAGGTATAAGCGCCTGCCTGGTGATCATGAGGTCACGAGTTCGATCCTCTGTACCAAAAAAAAAAAAAAAAAAAAAAAAAAAGATGGTGAGTATCTATGTCATGATTAAGGTGGTACTAGACTGTTTATCAAAAGTACTTTTGATAAGACTTAAAACAAACTGCTGAGACACATGGAAATCATAAAAATAAGAAAAGTTAAAACAAAGGAAGCTTTCTTTTGCCTTTGGCTGAAATTGTTTAATGACCAAAAAATTTTAGCTAGATGTAAACACTTATGTCTTTAATTTATGAAACTCAACTGGCTGACAGGAAACATCTGATAAATGAAATCTCATAATAAATCCATAAATTCATAAATTCCACAGCCCTTGAGAAAAATACCAATTAAACAGAATGGTTATAAAATTGTGTTGTTTTCTAATCCTACTGAAATATTTATCTTAGTTACCGTAAGTGTATTTACCCAAAAGCAAATATGGCTCATTACTTTGAAGGGTTCTTAAAATTCTCATGGAGATGGCTACTTTCTGTATTTCTTTGGACACATACATTGAAAAGCAAAATAAAATACAAACAAGAAGACTAAAAGGCAAACCTTGGCAACTGATAAAACTCCAACATTTCTAAACTACTTTTACAAACAATTCTATGCTCATTAACAATTATGCTTACAGTTTATAAAATCAAGCCTCTGGGAGACAAATCCTGATCACTGTCCCTTCAATTTAGCTCTGGCTAGCATATATATCAGAAAGTAAATTAAACATTTCCTTGAGAACAGCTCACATGTACAAATTAGCATAAGCAGTGAGCCTTGCTAGTACATATTCAGCAGCCCACAAAGACAATCACTCTGCTACCACTTTTACTCTTTGCTAATACTTGGTTCTTACTCAAAAATAAGCAAGTGACGCATCTTACACGAGCAAGAATTAAAAACAAAAATGTACATCAGAAAATTTAGTTCTATTAATGAGGCTAGTGATCACTTCAAATTTCTGGAGGATATTCAACTCCAAGGTTTCTAAAAATTCTGAACTTTTACAGAATCAGTATGCATGTGAATATGGTGATGGGCAAGGCTGTGGGTCAAGCTCACCAGGTTGGTGGAGAGGTTGACGAAGTCTGCGTAGTCCTTGTTGATGAGTTCAACCATGGCTGTCTTCAGCAGCTTGTAATATAGCTCCAGGTCCTCTCTCAGCTCTTCCAGCGGCACCCGCTTCCGGCAGTCAGACACAAAATGATCCACGTCAAAATCTTCCTGAGGAGTTAACCGAGAAAGGAAAAACCATTGCACTGATAACACAGTTACACATAAAGAAAAGAAGCAAGAAAGAGAAAGCAGGCCACTGCAGGTGTCACACAGCCACACTGTGGACAAAGGCCCCCTGGCTACATGTGGTAATAAGGTGCTCACTGCTCCCTGAAGGCACCAAGTACTCTGCTGCGGCCCTCTTCTACAGGGAAGGTAGTTTTCAAAATGACACATTTCAGACAGGCCCTTCTCAAAATAGGAACAGTTCCCTTACTTTAATTTTACAAGTAATATGTTTAATAAAAACTTTCAAGTAACAAAGATTTATATAAAAGATGGAAGTAAAAATACCCACACTTTCATGCTTTTGAGATAAGCACTATTTTGGGGGGAGGGTACCAGGGATCGAACTCATGACCTAATATTTGCCAGGCAGATGCTTATGCCAGTGAACTAAATCCCCAGCCCGAGATAAGTGCTATTAATATGTAGTTTTCACTATTTAACACTGCGCTTCAGTTCTTTGCAGACCTTTTTCTGCACACATGTACTGACACATACACGCACTCAACCTAATACGCCACTGTATAAAGTCCTTCTTTCCAGGTAGTAATACAACTTGACTGTCTCTTCATGAACATATACATTGTGTTAACACTGTACACAGATGTTGAGTGAGCCACCAGAGAGATTTTCAGAGGCTAGTTTAATCAATTTCCACACAGGGGTCTCATAGATTCTGCTCTCTGCTTCCCTTTACAACACTCTAGTGCTCCGGGCAGGGTGCCCACTTAGAGCTAGCAGCTTATAGTTTACTTCACCTCAACTTTGACTACTATTAGGTAATCCTTTTGATGATTAAAAGTCAGATGCGATGGTTACCAAACTTAAGGTCACCTGAATATTTTGATTACATAATTTCACTAAACATTGTAGTGACCAAGAAAATAGAAGTGAAAAAAGTTTTTAGGAAAACTAAGGAAGATGCTTTGAAAAGACCTGAAAATGTCTGCTGAGTTGGACATGAGGGAAGGGAGCAGGAGGATCATACAAATCCAGGAAGACTTCAGAGTCAGGTTTTCAATCAACATAGAGGAACAAAATGAAAATGTAGTCAGATCAATTTTTCAGGAACAACCTGGCTCTGTATCACTGAGGAATAAACATATACATATATGTTTTAAAACAAACTATTGAGGTTCTATTCAACATTTCTTCAGGTACTTGCTGCAATTATACCCAATAAGAGGACTTTTTATCAAATCATGATTTCATAATGGCCTGTGGAAAGACCATTTGCAGTTTTATCTGGAGTCAGAACTGGCCTGGAGGCTCTGTTTCCTGAGGCTCCTAGATGACCCCACACATTTACCTACCATTATGCGGTACTATAAAAGGGACTTGCCCTGCAAACCCAGCCTAGGTATAACCAGGAGTGACTCTCAGCAAGACCACTTTACCTGCCTCAGCTAAATATTGTTTCAAATTCAGTCCATGAACTTCATAGAGTCATAACCCAGATCCAGTGAACAAATGCTACTGGCTAAAATTAGCACTCAATTTGACACATTTATTCTGAGATTAAAAATGTTGCACAGCCTATGAACTAAGTTACTTAGAGCATCTTTGAATTCTGCATCCAGCAGCTTTTGCCATGACAACTCCAAACATACAGATGCTTATAACAAATGCTTATTTCATTTGACATAAATATTTCTAATTTATATTTAGATTTATTAAAAATTTAAACATAAATCTAAAACCCATAATTTTATGGTCAAATGATTTTTGAAAAGGATGAAAAATCTATTTGATGGGAAAAGAAACAATGGGGGAAAGAGAATGGAACTGGACACCAATATCTCATCATACACAAAAACTTTAATTCAAAATGGACCAAAACCTTGAAAAATAAGAGCTACCACTATAGTATTGTTAGATGAAGACAAGTGGAAATCTGCAGGACCTTGGATTAGGCAATATTTTCTTAAATATGTCACTAAAAGCCCAAAGAAACAATTAATAAATTGACCTTAAATTGTTTTTAATGTGTCAAAGCAGACCGTTAAGGAAAGTGAAGGCCAGGGATTTAGCTCAGCGGCATAAGTGCCTGCTTTGGAAGTGCAAGGTTGTGAGTTTGATCCCCGGTACAAAAAAAAAAAAGTGAAAAGAACCCACACAACGGAGTATTTGCCAATCATACATCTGCCAAGAGTCTAATATCCAGAATATACAAAGGATCTTGCAACTAAACAACAAAAGACAATCCAATTTAAAAGTGAGAAAAGAATTTAAATAGACTTCTCCAAAAAGGAATCAAAAATAGTCAACAAGCATATGATTCTTAACATCATTAACCATCAGAAAATTGCAAATCAAAACACAATGATATACCCTTTCACATTCATTAGAATGGCATAATTTATAACAGAGGTTGGGAAGTGGAGAACATAATTGCTGAGAACGTAGAAAAACTGGAATCCTAATTGCAACTTCAAGCCTAGGCTGGGTGAATTAGCAACTTCAGTGAGATCTTTTCCTAAAAGAAAAAAGGTTGAGGCTATAGTTCAATGTGGAGGTCTTAGGTTTAATCTCCAGTACTGCAAGGAGGGGGAAAAAAAAAAAAAAAGGAAAGAAAGAAAGAAAGAAAGAAAGAAAGAAAGAAAGAAACACCCCCCACGCAAACTAGAACCCTTACATATTGCTAATGAGAATGTAAAATGGTGCAGCCACCATGGAGATGTTTGGCAGTTTCTCAAAAGTTAAAAAAGAATTACCCGACAGTTCCATTCCTAGAAATACACCTGATTAGAGCTAAAAATTGATGTTCATGTAAAAACTTATACTTGACTGTTCACAGCAGTGTTATTTCTAACAGCTAAAAAGAGAAAACAACCCAAATGTCTATTGATTGATAAACAGACAAACAAAATCTATTCTCTAGCCATATAATGAGGTATTGTTCTGCCATAAAAAGGAATGAAGTATTATTAAATGCTACAACATGGAGGTACCACTAACAAAGAAACCAAAGATCACAAGACCCCATTTATAGGAAATGTCTACAATAAACAAATTCACAAGGACAGAAAGCACATGCTGCTAAGGAGCGGTACTAACAGGTTCAAAGTATCTTTTTGGAATGATGAAAATATTCTAAAATTAGAAAGTGAAGCATATTTATTTAAGTACACGCTTGTTAAAAAACACAATAAATATGCTGAGAAACCAGCGAAATGCATAAGTTAAAATACTGAATTTTGAGCCAGGCATGGTGGTGCACATCTGTAATCTCAGCACTTGGGAGGCTGCGGCAGGAAGATTGCTGCAAGTTTGAGACCAGCCTGGGTTATAAAGTGAGCCCAGGGGGCTGGAGAATTAACTCATCAGCCTAAGCGCCTGCCTTGAAAGCACGCGGTCGTGTGCTCGATCCTGGGTACCGATTAAAAAAAAAAAAACTTTCATTCTCTTGGGCCAGGGATTTAGCTTAGTGGCTTAAGCACCTGCCTGGCAAGTGTGAGGTGGCGAGTTCAATCCCCGGTACCCAAAAAAAAAAAAAAAAGCCCAAGGCCAGCCTGAACTTCATAGCAAGACCCTGTCTTAAAGATAAAAATAAAATATTGAATTTTATGGTATATAATTTATACCAATCTTAAAAAATTTTAAAAATCACCAAGTAAAATGTTCACATATATATTAAACATTCTAACAATAATCAGAAAGTTTAGAATTGCAAAAAAAAGTTAAGAGTTGCTAGTTTTAGAAAAAGCAGATTGCAGAGCAGAGAAAATTATTAAAGATAAAGAGGAGTGTTGTATTATAATAAAGGAGTCAATCCTTGAAGAAGAAATAATAGTCCTTAATGGGTATGTGTCTAACAATAAATCACACCTCCATCAGAAATGGACCGACTTAATAGGTAGAAATCCCTAAGGAAAGAGCTGGGCTCAGCAACACTATTGGCCACCTAGATATAATAAACATCTGTACTTTTTCCAACAGCAGCAGAATACATGTTTTTCAAGCTCATATGGAATGTCTCTATGACATGCCATGACCTGGGCCTTAAGACATACCTTAACAAGTTTTTAAAAATAAAAATCACACAAAGTATGGTCCCAAACCACATAGAATTAAATTAGAAATCAGAATCAGAATATTTCTGCAAAAGTTCACAATACTTGGAAGAGTATCATTTCTATATCACACATGACAACACTCTTTTGAGAAATGGTATTATGGGGGCCAGGAATTTAGCTCAACAGTATAAGTGCCTGCCTGGCAAGTGCAAGGTCTTAAGTTCAATCCCTGGTACCAAAAAAACCCCAAACAAACAAAAACAGAGAAATGGTATTTTATTTTATTTATTTGTTTTGGTAGTGAGAATCAAACTCATGACCTTGCACTTGCCAGAGGCGCCATGCCACTGAGCTATATCTTTGGCTCAAGAAATGGTATTTTCAATTAATGAAAATAAAAGTACAACTTATATTTTGTAGGTGTGGCAAAACTGGTGAACAGGAAAAAATCAAATGCAAGAATTAAGATTAAAATCAATTATGTAAACTACCTTAGTGAACTAGAAAAACAGCAAGTTAAATCTAAAATAAACACAAAGAAAGAAAATATTAGAGTAGAAATCAATGAAATTAAAACCAGGAAATCAAGGGCCAGGCACGGTAGCACATCCCTTTAAGTCTCAGCACTCAGGAGGCTGAGGTTGGAGGATCGCTGCAAGGTCAAGGTCAAGGCCAACCTGAATGTCATAATGAAACCATGTCTAAAAAACAAAAACAGGATATCAGAAGCATTAATCAATGAAACCAAAAGCTAATTCTTTACAAAGATCAATAAGGTGATAAACTCTTAATTGGGATAACCAAAGGAGGAGAGAGAAGACATAAACCATTATGTTATGGATTGAAAACTGGTGGTCAATTTAGCGCCAGCTGGATTACATCAGCATGGCACTGGGAATAGATGTTTCACCTGAGGAAAGCTGCCACATAAATAGAGATGTGGAGAAGGAGAAGCTTTTCACGTTAGTTACATTAAGGCATTGGGGTGTTGAGGCGTTGTGGGTTCTCGTATGAGTTCCTGTTTGAGCCATTGGTTCTCCTGGAGAAGCTTTGGTCTTCACATTGAGCATTGCTTCCTGGCTCTGGAGGGGAAGACGTGTGCAGCTTGGTCTCCAGGATGAACTCGTCACGCTAGCTTCCTGGCACGTACTCGACTATGCTTGTTGTTGGAGGAGCTCGGGGCCTCCGTGTCGCTGAGGATGGCTGTGGTGCTTTTCAGGACAGCCCTGGTGTTTGTCGTGAGTGTGACTTCTCGGCTCCAGCGTAGAACTCTCAACCTACCAGCACAGTTCCTTCACCCCGCTGGCATAGACTTTTTTGGCTTCCACCGCTGACTTTTGGGCCTTCCCAACACAGATCCATAAAAGAGACTGGCGTGAGTCCTTCTTGTGGGCTCTAGACCTCCAGCTGGACTCGTGGGAGGCACTATCGTGAGTACTGGGTCTTCATTTGGACTCAATGTGGGGCATTGTTGTGGGATTCAGGCCTTTGGCTAATATTCTACGTCTTTAGAGATGTGGATAGATCTCCTGCATTTTCTTGGGTGACCATCATAAAAATATTATAAATTCCATGTCCTTATTGTAATTGTTCTCTGTATAACCCATGACTACAACACATTACTATCAGGTCATAATTACTGACCATGCAGTCAATAGTGAATTTAATCAAGCATTTAAAGAGGAAATTATACATATGACTATAAATTACAGAATTCTCTACAATCTTTTCCAGAAAATAGAGGTAGAGGAAACATTTCCTACCTCATTTTATGAGGTTACCATTACTCTAACGCCAAAACCAAAAATAGTATAAGAAAAACTACAAACCAATTTCTTTCATGAACACAGATGTAAATATTATCAAAACCCCACAAAAACCAAAAAATCTAGCAAATCAGATCCAACAATGTATATAAAAATAATACACCACAGCTATGTAGGACTCATTCCCACAAATCATCAGACACATAAAGCTAGTTCATCATTAGAAAATTTATTCACATGATCCATCAACACACAACATAAAGTATGAATGTATTAATAGGTACAGAAAATGCAGCCAACAAAATCTACTGAATGCCTTAAGAAAACTAGAAATGGAGAAGTTCCTTAGCTTGGTAAAGAATATCTACAAAACCTAAAACTAACTTCATATTAATAATGGAAAACTAGAAGACCCCCTCCTCAAAGGGAAACAAGGCAGGGGTGCTCCCTCTCACCACTCCTACTCAAAATTAGTAAAAGATACATGTGACAGGGGTGAAAGAAATAAAACCACCCTCAGGTTAACAGGATGGAGCAGAAAATCCCAAAGAAAATTTTAAAACTGCTAGAACTAATATGTGATAATAACAAGATTTGCAGAATGCAAGGTCAATATACAAAAGCTAACTGCTTTCCTACAGACCAGCAATAAACAAGCCAAATTTAAAAATTTTAAATATAATGCCATTTGTTACCACATGCATAAAATTAAATATTTAGGTATGAGTTTAACAAACTATACAATATCTGTGAGAAAAACTAAAAAAAACTCCAATGAAAACACCATATAAATCTTTAAAAATGCAGATTTCCCATATTCGTGGTCATGAAGACTCAACATTACTAAAATGTCAGTGCTTCCCAACTTGACCTTCAGAATCAATTCAATCGTAATCAAAATCCCAGGAAGTTATTTTGTGGTTATCAAGAAAATGATTTCAGGACCAGGGATTTAAGTCAACGGCACAAGAGCCTGCCTGGCAAATGTGAGGTTGTGAGTTTGAGCCTGGATACATAACATAACATAACATAACATAACATAACATAACATAACATAACATAACATAACATAACATACACATTTCTTAGTTTATCTGAAAGGCAAAAGATCCAAAATATCCAACACAATGCTAAAGAAAAGCAAATTCAGAGTACTGACACTGCCTATCCTCAACTCTTACTATAAAGGTAGTGGGACTGGCAAAAGAACGAAGATCAATGTAGCAAAACAAAAAGCCAGAAACAGATCTATTAGTAATAGTAAGGTCTTATTTGACAAAGAAGCAATACAACACAGTAGAGAAAATACAAACTCTTTAACAAATGGTTTGGGAACAACCAGATACTCACATGTGAAAAATGAACACAGGCAAGGGCTTTTTAAATCTTTCTCAAGCCTTAACTCACAATGGAAAGCAGACCTAAATTTAAAACATAAATGTTCTAAAAGATAATGTAAGAAAATCGACACTTTGGCAATGATTCTTTAGACACAACACCAGAAGTACAATTCATGAAAGAAAATACTGATCAGTATGTTAGCTGGACTTCACCAGAATTAGAAAGCTCTACAAAAGATACTCCTGGGAGAATATATTTGTGAGACACACTTCTAACAAAACAGAATCCAAAATACATGATGAAATATTAAAAACAATAAGAAATTATGCAGTCATTATGAAAAACAAGGGAGGTTCTCAAAAAAACTAAAACTAGAATCACCATCTGTTCCAGCAACCCTGCTACGGGTATTCACCAAAAGAAATGAAATCACTATCTCAGAGGCATTTGCACTGTGTTCACTGCAGCATTATTTGCCACAACTAGGACAAAACAACCCAACTGTCCACCACCAGATGAATACATACAGAAAATGGGTTATAAACACAACAGGGAAAAAGGAAGCCATGTGCACCAACACTGGTGAACTTGGGGGACATTTGCTAAGGGAAATAAGACAGACACACAAATACTGTATGAGCTAACATACTGATTATAAAAACACTGAACTCATTTAAATAGAGGATGGAATGGTGATGATTGGGGCTGACAGTGAAGGTGGGAATGAGGAACTATGGTCAAATGGTACAGACGTTCAATTATGAATAAATTTCAGAGATCTTATGTATAGTACAATAACTACAGTTACTATTATATTATATTGTTGAAATTTGCTGCATTTCATTTACAATGTATCAAATCATCATAATGTGTACAATTTTTATACGCCAATCATACTTCAAAGCTGAGGGGGGATATGAACAGTTTAAAAATGGGCAAAAAGATGCTCAACATGACATGCTGCAAGGGACTTACTTGCAAATTTAAATAACACAGCACTACACAGCAAATGCTGGCAAGGATGTGGAACAACAGGACCTCTCATTCATTGCTAGTGGAAATGTAAAATAGTACTGCCACTTTACAACACAGTTTTGCAGTTTTTTACAAAACCAAACCCAGTCCTATTGACTGTGTACCTTTAGATCTATCCAAGTGAGTTGAAAGTGCATGTCCACATTAAAAACTGTACAAAAGGTTTGTAAGACTTTTACTCTACTTGCTGAAACCTGAAAGCAGTCATGATTTCCTTCAATATATGGATGAATGAACAAACTGGTAAATCTATATAATGGAGTATTATTCAGCAATACAATGAAATGAAGCAGGAGGATTGCAGATTTGAGCCCAGCCTGAGCAACACAGCAACTAAACAAGATCCTGTCTCAAAATAAGTAAATGAATGAATGCAGCTGGGGATATAGCTCAGTCCAAAGGCCCTGGACTCAACCTCCAATACTGCCACCACCCCAAAACCTTACCATTTGAGTAAAACACAAAGACATGGAAGAATCTGAAATATATCTCTAAGTGAAAGAAGCCAATCTGAAAAGACTACTGTCTAATTCCATCTACAGAACAACCTGGAAATGGCAGAGGTATGGGGACTATAAAAGAAATAGTGGTTGCCAGGAACGGTAAATGAATAGATGGAGTGTGGTGATCTTTAAGGCAGTAACATTACTGTGCGTGATACTCTAATGGTGGACACATGATATCAGGCATTTGTTAAAGGCCAGAAATGCACAACACAAAAATGAACAGAATAAACTCTATCAATAACATCCCTGTATATTCAATCAGTATTACTTGCATATTTTCCAAGTAATTCAGGTATTACTCCAAAATACTGGGGACGCCACAATGAGAACAAATTTAATCTGACTGTTCTCGAGGAACATATATCTTAACAGAGAAATGAAGAAAAAAACAGGTAAATAAATCAACGTAAGATTAATGAGCAGTAATAAGTGCTAGAAAGAAAATAAATGGGGGTCGGGGATATAGCTCAGCGGCACAAGTGCTTGCCTGGCAAGCACGAGGTTGTGAGTTCAATCCCCAATTCAAAAAGAAAACAAAAAAAGAAAAAGAAAATAAATGGGGACACAGAAGGTAGGTGACAAATTTGGTATGCTAATTTGGATAATGCAGGAAGACTCCTACAAACTAACATCCAAGCTGAAGTCTGAACACTGTTGAAAAGCTGGCCAGGGGAAAACTGCGAAGAGATCATACCACAGACAGCAGATGTGCAAAAAACATCCTGGATCTCTCCCCTCCCACTCTTGCCCTCAATCTAATCCTGTGTCCAGGGCAGGTGGCACCACTTGCACATGGAGGCTGAAACTTGGGCTCCCAAAGCTCATTCTAAATCTGCTATCAAGTACTTAGGCTTGAGAAATTAAATATATATGCTAGAATATACCATTATGTACAAATGATCTCTCCAAAGGTCTTAAAATAATATTTCTATTCAAAGAATTTAGGTTTCACTGGATGAATCACTTTTGTTCCCTTTGCTAGGAACCTGCATGATATAATTTTCAAAAAACAAATTTATCTACAATAACATCCATTTAACAATTACATGAGCTTTGCTCTAGCTGATTTTTCTCTTTATCCCAATTTAACAGTAACATAATTTATGCAGTGCTTTTAGCTCACCTTTTCAGCGTAATGTCCTGAAATGCTGGACTCTATATAAAAGCCCCCATCTGTGATTAATCTGTTTACTCAAATGTTCAAGAAATCTGATGTTAAACGCTATTAAGTTCAATTAAACAACAAAAAGATCTATTTAGCTACCTGATTTTGGAAAAAAAAATCACAAATAATAAAGGCCTCTTCTTTGCCATCTTCTCTCTTGACTGCTGCTGTAGCCATGAAGGTCGAGCTGTACAGTTTTAGCGAGTATAAGATCTACCCAGGACACGGGAGGTGCTAGGACCAACAGGAAGGTTTTCTAGTTTCTTAATGCAAAATGTGAGCCTGCCTTCCTTTCCAAAAGAAATCCTCAGCAGATAAATTGGACTGTCCTCTACAGAAGAAAGCACAAAAAGGGACAGTCAGAAAAAATTCAGAAGAAAAGAACAAGACGAGCAGTCAAATTCCAGAGCGCCATCACTGGTGCATCTCTTGCTGATATAATGGCCAAGAGGAATCAGAAATCAGAAGTCAGAAGAAAGGCCCAAAGAGACCAAGCTATCAGGGCTGCAAAGGAAGCAAAAAAGGCTAAGCAAGCATATAAAAACACTGCAATGGTTGCTGCTAAGGCTCCCACAAAGGCAGCACCTAAGCACAAGATTGTGAAGCCTGTGAAAATTTCTGCTCCCCGAGTTGATGGAAAATGCTAAATTGGCAGATCAGATTTTTAAATAAAGACCTGTAACTCTAAAAAAATGAAAACTAGGGCTAGGGATTTAGCTCACTGGCATCAGCACCTGCCTGGCAAGCACAAGGTCATGAGTTCAATCCCTGGTACCAAATAAATAAATATAAAATAATAATATTAAAGGCCTGTGAATTCAGTATTTTACTCAAATGGTAAGTTTTATAATACTTTATTGCAAAAAAAAAATGAATTGGAGAATCAAAAGCAAAAGTGGTCCAAAAAACTTTTTTGTAAACAAGCTAGCTGCAATGAAATGGTGATGCTTCACACCATAAAGTGCTCAGCAACACCAGACTGCACTAGTTTCACACTTCTATCTCTTCTCGTGGGTGACCTGCTCGTTGCAGACTATGTTACAGGCAGGTCTCACAGATTCAGCCCACCTGCCCATACATCTCTTAATCTCTAAACCCAAATATTCAACTCCTTGACATTACAGGGATGTTTCTGAGGCACTTCAAACTCAGCATGTGCAAAACTGAACTCAAAGACAATAAACAAATTTCCTCAGAAAGACAAAAAGTCCTGCTGGACTGACATCTAGCTTACTTCGGTGAGAAATGTGCAGTGCAATGATGGAACTAGAAGTCAGGGTGAGGTTGAGCAAAAGCAGAGAAATACAATATTGAGCTTGAAACTGTGATGTAATTGGAATAATCAGAGATGGGGGCTGAGTGGAAGTTTCTGAAAGTCAATGGGAAGGGAAATGTCAAGGTCTCATGAAGGAAGGCAAGGGCATAGAACTAGGAAGAAGGTGGCAGTGGGAAGACGTGGGGAAGGGAGAACGATAGCGTATTTGAAAGGCAAGGGTGTGGGTGGCAGTAGGAAGAGAGAATTACAAGGTCCAAAGTGAAGGTATGGAAGCCAGTATGGGTGGCAGTGATCAGGATGGAAAACCCCATGGCAGGCAAAGAGAAATAGGAATTGCACCATGCAGGAGTGAGGTGATCACCAAGGTGAGGGCATGTTCACCTGACAGTCTGTTTTTTCTGTAAAAAGGAATGAAATCACAATCTGAATAGAGGGCAATGATATCTCACAAACTGAGACAGGGGAATGATGTGACCTCAGCAGCAGACCCAGGTATCTTATATTCTATTTCCCTTGTCAATTGGCTGTCAATCATAAGAGTGTGAGGAGCCTCCTGCTACCAATCAGTGCCAATGCAATAAGTGTGGCCACATAACATTGTTCTGGACATCCTCCCACACGCCATCCACTCCAGACTAAGAGCAGTTTCTGGATGCATATGTTTGTTCTTCCTCTCACCACCTCAAAAGCCAAGCTATATCTTTATTCACCCTTATCCCTCTATGGACATAGTGCTACCTGGCATACAATACAACTACTGCCATTGCATTAACAAGCTGTCCATCACTTAGCAAACTAATGGCAGTAGTGTCCTGGTAAGTGACTAGATTCAAGTAACTTAACTCTCCTAATACATACTTGATATCCTACTTGTCTCACATGCAAAAAACCTATACTGACATCATTAAAAAAATACACATATATTTTTGAGACAGGGTCTCACTTTGCAGTTCAGGCTGGCACTGAACTCACAGTGATCCTCCTGCTTCAGTCTTCTAAATGCTGGGATTAGAGGTGTATGCCACCATGCCCAGCTGGTATAAATATAACCCTGGCAAGCAAGGACCCTACACATCCTTTCTGTCACAAAATAGTAACTTAGAAAATGTCTCCAAAGGAAATACAAACTTCAAACAATCTTTAACTTTTGGGTCCACCTACATAATTAACATTTTACACAAAACAGCTGCTGTGTATTTTCTTCTAAATAAGAAGTGTATGTTTACTAATGCTCAAATTCCATGGTATATGCAGAGGTTTATAAGCCAATAAAAAAAACTGTTGGCATTTCATTCACTTTCTTATTTGGTCTGTTTTATGATTTGGGTTGTGTGTGTGCACAAACCATCACCCTTTTCTACTTCCTGAAACTGTGTTTACCAAAGGGATCCTGACATCATTACATGAGAAAGATAGTGAGTAAGAACAGATGCTAGCAGTGGGCCTGAAGGAAGCCTAGGTCGAAAGGTGGAAAACTGGACTTTTCTATACTCTTGAGGTTCTTGGGTGGGAACAAGCCCCTGATCACTGTGTATACCTTTCTTCTTCCAATGCACTGTCTCCAGTAGGGATCCTTTGATTCTCCTGTCTTCCTTTTAGGGTAACTTTTAGCCAAGGGGTAGATGAAAGGTTTCTGGGTAAGTGAACTGACTGTTCATTCTTTCAGGCATACTGTCAAATTTTTTTTTTGCAGCAGCAGCAGTTTAGCAGAAACATCACTGTACAAAAGTAGGGACACTATTCCTTGGTTTAGACAAGTTCCACCTGTGAAAAATGATATGGACATACCAGCTAGAATCAATACACTTTTCTTTCTTTTTTGGGAGCAGACCTGGGGGTTGAACCCAGGGCCTTAGCACTGAGCTACATCCCAGTCCTTTTATTTCTAGACAGGGTCTGGCTACATTGCTTAGGCTGGGCTCAAGCTTTCAACTCTCCTGCCTCAGAATCCCAAAGTGGTGAAACTACAAGCCTATGCCTGCCTTAACAACTTTAAAACACAACAACAAACACCAGAATAAAAAGAACTGCACTTAGGAGATGCGCTGTGAACACAAGGATCAAAGAGGCAGAGGCCAATTAAATATTTTTTAAAATTACCACTTGATTAAAAATCCATCAAAAAGGCTGAATAAAACAAATCCACTTGTTCAGTATTTCAGGTACCTACTAATGAGCCCGAACGTCTACATCTGTAATCTTACAATAAATTACTGTTGTAAAAAAATCCCAGTCTCAAGAAAATATAAATGTATTTTTTGGATGGCAGTTAGGTGACAACTTGGAGGAATACCTCAACTAGAGAAGTAAAGTTCTTCCCAGTTTGGACTTAAAATCTGGACAATTTCTAGTTTTTGCCGAATCAACTGTTATTAGTGAAATGTTTCTAATTTGTTTTTCTGTGAATTTATATCTTACAGTTCTCTGCAAATCAACTTCAAGTTGACTATGCTATATAAGAAGTAGGGTGACTTCAAAAGACATGAACCGTTGGCTTTGCCATACAGAGAAGCGCTAAACTTTCACACTCCCATTCTAGCTTTCCACGAGCGTCAGGCAGAAAAAGAATCAGCGCTTTTCCCCACCCGACCCTGGGTGGGTGCGTGGACCCCGGAGCGCGTTCACACACTCACTGAGCCGCGAGCACTGGTCACCAGGCCTGGCTACCAGACCGGAACCCGAGATCCCGGGCCAGACAACCGCTGGGCCTCTGCACTCGGCCTGACCAAGGCGCCGGTTCCCCGGAGGATCCCCGGCCGCCCGCCCTCTGGGCAGCGCACCTTCATGAACTCGTCCTTGTCGAAGCACAGCCTGTCCGGCCCGGTGGGCAAGTTCATCCTGCGTCTCTCCATCTCGCTGGGCGAGAAGAGACTGGTGCGCAGCGGACGCGACGACCCTGCCCCTCCACGCGCGGGCGCTCCGCTTCCGCCAACATGGCCGTGTCAGGACAGCCAATGGGTGAGCGGCGCTGGCTGGCCGCGCCTCGCAGTCGCCAAGAGCGGCGCGGCGGTGGGGCGAAGCGATGCACAACAGGGTCGTGCTTCCCCCAGCGGCAGGAGGTGGCGCTGCAGCCTCATGTTTGTCCCTTTGCAGCAGCCTGGAAGGGCCGGGAATGCGGCGAGGGTCCTGCTTCAGTGGCTCCCGGGCTTACCTGTGCTTGCGCATTCTTATAGCGCGTGCCGGTTGCCTGTGCGAAAGCCTCTTTCGTTCGGGCCTCCTCTTCCTGCCTCTGAGTTTTCATTGGGTGAGGCGGGCAAGGTGGCCTCTGTCCGCACTTATTCGAAGCCAGTGTGTAAATGCACGTGCATACAGTTACTTTCCTGGTACCCACACAGTGCATGCTGTGCTCAGTGTGAGTTGCCCACCCTCCCTGGCCCAGTTCTCCTCCAAGATGGCTTTTCTCTCAGACACTGCTTCACAGTGACTGCCCCCATCACATGAGGACCATTTTTTCTTTGGCCTCCCACCCCATGACTTCCGCAGCTGCCCTCACATGGCCCTCCACCTGCCAGGCTCCTCCTAGGCTGCTGCCACGCACTGGGGTCCTTCTGCCTTCCGAGGTTTCTTCTTGGAGGACTAATACTCGATTACCCTCAATCAGAGGAAGGCAGTGCCCTGAGTTACTCCAGGTAGGGAACCGATGCTCTGACAATGTGGGCATGGGTCGCAGAGAGCTGGTCCTCACTAGGTGGTGAGCCCTGTTGGAGAGATGCTTCCCGAAGTACATAATGGGATAGAAGGCTCAAGAGGAAACCTGCATCCTGAGTCCCAGATGTGTGTGCTGGGATGTGGGGAAGGAAGCCTCCTTTTCTGTTTAATATTTTGTTTTATGAAAACTTACTGCTATACACGGTATAGAAGACACAGGGATCCACCCAGCTGCTGACCACCTGGCTTCAGCAGTGGTCAGCCTGTCTGCTGTGCTCTCCAATCAGGGTGACACGTGTTGACTTTGGTGTGTATGTTAGAACAAATCCCAAACGTAACACTATTACCTGCTCCTTAGTACATCATGTAAAAAAAAATCCTTACTACCTCAAAATGCCATTGTCACACCTAACAAAATGGTTCTGATAACCAATCCCTGCTGGCCCTGAGAGGTGTGATGTCAGCATAAGGCTACTGTTGGTGAATGACAAGTTGCAATCATGCCAGCCTGTGCCCAGCATCAAGGGAGGATGAAGAAAAATGTCTGGGGAATGTGCCTCATTTCAAGGCTCCAGTGCTAAATCTTGAACTCTTTTTTTCCTTTGTGTCATTTCTTTCTGATGTGGTCCCAAAAGCTTTAGCAAAGTTAAATCCTAAACCTGTAAAGCTTGGTGTGCTAATCTCAATAGCTTCAGGGATTAGGTGGTATATGGGGATGAGGGTCCCTGTTGCATATTCTCTTCCTAGAATTCAATAGGCAGAGTCAGCACTCCATCAAGTGTGCTGCCACTTGGAGCCACCAGCCATGGTGATGTTGCAGCCTCATGTCAGTCAGGGTAGCAGGAAATTCCATGCTAGCTGAGCTCCCTAGAGAAGAAAAGAGTAAGCAAGAAAGATCAGCTCTGCCCAGGGAACGTTACCTCATATCCCACAGTGCTGGTACACAAATTGACACAACCATGTCTGCTGTATTCCCTAGTAAAGGTGACAACTTCTCTAAGGTGCATATCCACAGTCTACTGCATGCCAGTCACTGTCCTGATAACGGCCATGTCCTCATGATCCCATCTGACATCACATGGGGCTCAGCAGGTATCCTCTGCCTGTTCCCCATAGTCGGGTCAGGTATTTGTCTACTGCTAGGTTTTTGAGTCCCCTCTAGTAATGATGCCTATCTCAGTTTTTGGAGGAAGTGTAAATTAGAAGGTGGATATAAAGTACCTAACTAGTGGGAGAAACCTTAAGAAGTATGTCCTAGTTTCCTTCTCCTTTCTGGATCTGTACCTTTCTTCACAAGGACTCTGACCCATTTTCTATCTCTTTGAGTTTCTCTCATATTCCTTGCTCTCATCCCTTCCTGTCTTCCTTTCTTTGCAAAGCTTATACCCAATACCTAATTTGTAAGTAAATATTAACCCTATTTGTCGTTGCATCTCTGGAAAATTCCTAGTTCCCTATTTTCAGTGGTATGCTGACAGGTCCCATTTCTTTCTTCCCACTCTCCCCTATTTATAGGTCTCCCGTTTTTGGCAGGCTTGCTACTGAACACTCAAAAACTTGCAAAGAGAAATATCACGCTCAGGAAATTCATGTGGGCATTTTCTCCAGTCATCGTCATCCCGTGCTCATTCTGATCCTCGCCTGAATGGTTGTACCAATGCGCCCAAATTTTCCAAGAGAACTGGAGTGGACTGATTACTATTGAAGGGCAAGAAGTCTTTCGTTTCTATATAAACTGTGTACTTCCCCTGAAGCTGTGTATGACCCCATGTCCTCATGGTTCTGGCCTCTGCTCTGACTTGTAAACTTCCTAACAATAAACCCAAGATCATCACATTACTTGTACCTAGCTAGCATTGCAATCCAGGAAACCAGACTCAAACAATTTTGAAAATATTCTTGGAGGTTTTACAAAATATTGGATGTATTTATAGCTTTTAATTGCAAGGGGGCTGGAAATTAAATCACTCATTAGTCAAGAACTATGACCCTCATCTCTCATATTGTGTTTCTACCCTGCTGTGATCCACAGTGATTTGAGGTGGTTTGATTCCTAAATATTTTCCATTTCAATTAGAAGATGGATTGATGTTGGAGGGTCTTGCATTCTGCCTCATCCCCTTAATCAGTTAGTAAATATCATGACAGTACCTGAATATACTTCCACACACATTTTGTAACAGATCCAAGGAATACAAAGAGTAGGGATAATGTTGTTTTCTTTTTAGCTCTATAGAAAATATTGCACCATTGAAATGAACCTAAAAGATTTCATGTGTCCTCAAAGGAAAGACAAGCACTGATTAGCACATTTTTCCAGTTATGAGATTCTGTGAGATATTCCAGGCTTTCCTTGTCTAACCTATTTTGCAACGCTGAAAAATTGTAGATATCAGTGTAAATGATGCAGTCTGTCTGGGGAAAATATAGTTAGCCTTCTCTATGTTCTTTGGAAGAAATAGTTTTGCAGCTACAATGTTAAGCAAATTCACTTGCACATTCCTGATTGTACATGTCTGCTCTTTGAATCCTCCCTGGATTCACTTACCTGTAGCCCTTTTGGTCTCTGTACTTCCTTCAAATATGCCATGCATGCTCCTGCCTAGTGTTTGCCGGATACTTGGTTTGGAACCCTCTCTCTTTGACCAAATGAGAGACTGCTGACTCAGCCCTAGAAACATTGTCCCTGGTACTTCCCCTTCATACCCTGAACCCTACTTTTCCTTCCTTTCAAGCACACCCTTTCTGAGCTACCTAGATAACTGTTTACTTGTCTTTTGTCTGGCTTCTCCATAAAACAGAAGCCTTGTGGGGCCCGCACCTTTATCATTTTGTTTCCTCTTCCATCTCTAGGTACTTGGAAACTAGCAGGAATTCCATAACTACTGAAGAAATGCTAGTTCCCTTGTTTCTATGTTTGCCTTTATTCTATTCATTCTCCACACAGCAGCCATACTGATCTAAAATCACAGAAGGAATACTGTCACCTCCTCCATCCACAGGATGAAAAAACCTACTGTCTTTTCATTGTCCTGGCTGTTTAAAACCAAGCCAGAAAAAGATTTCAGGGTCTCCAATCTCTGACAAATTAAAAAATATTTTAACACTAAATCCTAAAATAAATGTACTAGAAGCCTAACAATGTTGGATTTCATCACATTCTCACCAGTCTTCCTTCTCTGCATCTGTCCAATCTTTTCCAACTGCCCATTCTTCCCGTCTGCTTTAGGCCCTCACTATTCCTGCCAGAATGACTACACAGCTTTCCAACGTGCCTCCCACCTCTAGCCATATGTTTTCTCTCCTCCACTCCCCACTTCAGTTCATCCTCTCCACGGACTCCAAAAGGATCATTTGAAAATGTGTATCTTATTATGTCCTTCTCTTACTCCAAATTACTGTTTCTCTTAAGGATGTCCATGTTTCATTAATGAAAGATCTTTTTAAGACCATTTGGGAGCAAGTGACATCAATCCAAAGCAAGCCAATCAAAAGGAAACATACACACATAGAAACACAACGAGTTTTGTTTTTGCAGAGGTCTGATACCATCGGATTTGTAACATCACAAGAAGAGCTGAAGAACTAGTCTCTGGACTGAGAGCTCAGGACACAAAGTTACCACAAGTCCTTTTTTGGCTAGCCTTGTCTGTGTCTCCTTGGCTCCATTTAGCTGCTTTCCTGTTGGATCATGGTCTCTTCCAGTGTGAGGGAGAATAGTTGTTGCCAAATTCAGAGTCAGAACCTCATGGACCAGCAGCTTGTAGAAAGAAGATGGGTGGATCCCACCACATCTACATCAATCCTACAGAGACCTCCAGCTGGTCCTGTTTGGGTAAGCTGCATCCATCATTGTTTCTACTGTTGGTCCCTAACCAGACTATAGGAATTACCTGGGAAGTGGCAGGTAATTCCTCTGTCCAGCAGGCAGACGAGAGAACATGGAGGTCGGGTACCGCACTATCATCACCATCTTTCGCAGTGCACTGAACATGCAGTACGGGACTATCTAGGTCCAAGCCTGCCAGCCTCTCAGTGCCTCCCTCACCCACCACCCTTTGTATCTGTGCTCTGGCCACAGTGACTGTGTGGATCCTCAGGTGGTTTTCCTTCCTCTCACCTCCAGATGGTCACACTTACTGCTCTAGGTGGCTAAAACATTGGTTAACTACGAGAAGATAACCCTTTCCCTCACCCTTTAGGGGTCATCTCCTTCACCACCCCCTCCAGGAAGTCTCATTTTACAGAATTTCATTATTACACAGTAGCACCTAGGCCAGCAGATCAGGAGACAGCTGTCCTATTTTTGAGAAGATTATTTATCTCCCACAGTTCCAAAAGGAGGAGCAATCACCTTCTGAGGGGGCACTAGGGCTGGTCAGGGGCAGACAGAGAGACTTAAGCATAGTTTCCATGGGAGGGGAGGAAGGGAGGGGAACAGGTAGTCTTGGGGCTCTTTGGTGAGTGATTTCAGTGGGTTTTGCGCACAGGCGCTGTTCTCAGTGATGGTACCTAACCCTGGAGTGATTAGAGCAAACCAATAACTGGTTTGCATCTAAAAGGTGCCTTCTTTGAGTGAGCCCTTTAGTCTCTGTAGGAATTAGCCAGCCTTGACAGGACAGTTCCCAGGTCAGTACGGCTCCCTATGGCAAAGCACAGATGCCTTCACTGAAAGGCATAGTTAGTATAGTCTTCCCTTACAGTTCTTCAGCCTCTTCCCATAAGTCAGATTTTACTCTGTCCCTACAACTCCATACCGTCTGTGCACACATGTATCATGCAGTAGTGGCAGGACCAGCAGCATTGTCCCAACCAACAGCCCAGAAATTGTTGGTTTTCCGATTTCTTCTAGAGAAGTGAGAGAGGGCTTGCAATCATTTTCAGTTACACAGAATGGATATGAGACCTTACTTTGTACTGGCAGCTTGGGCTGTGCTGGCCAGCACAACCTCAGGCAATGCTATGAATATGCACTTTGTTGAGAGAGATGGACGGGGCTCTAGGCTTCCTCTACAGTTCTTCCCTGGGATTCCTGTACCCTATAGGACAGGACAGCCAGCCACAAAACAGCAGAGAGGAGTTAGCACAGCATGGAGTCAGTTTGGAGAATTCTTAGAAGACTTTTGGGAATGCAAGCATATTCTAGACATTGTTAGTGGCACATCTTTGAAGCAAGTATTTTCTACCACCTTCTCTTTAAATAAGGGAGATGTCAAAGCAAAATGTTATGAGTCAGTTTTTATTTGCAAGTATTTATCTCTGTAACAAAATTTTTCTCAAGAATCATAATACAAATGAGTGCAACATAATACAAATATAATTTGAACTCTGACTCTCAGATTATCAAGCATATCTTCTTGTTTCACATTTTTTATCTTATGGTTCTTATACACTGACCATAAATTAAGTTCTAAATGTAAATGTTTGGTTACAAGATGAATTTAATGTAATAAAACACACTTTATTGGTTTTACATGTCATGGCTTTTGGTTAATTTTTTCTCATTTTTAGAAAGGGAATTTATATTTTAGAGCAGTGTCAGATCTGCAGCAGAACCGAGGGCCGGCTTTGATCCAACTGTGCCTTCAAAAGCAACGGAAGATCCCACTGCAGCCTTGCAGGAGACCCACTGAGAGACCCTTTAAGTCTCCATTCAAGATCAATCCCGATGGACTCATCTTGCAAAATTCCAGCCCGATTGCCCTGCACTTTGTCTGTTGCTTATTTCTTTGCCTTACTGGTAGAAACAGAGATTGAATGCTGTTCTCCGTGGGTGGCTGCATAATTGCTTTAGTTCCATTGCTAAATGTAATTGTTTCCCTCATTTCTGTAGCCCCCTTTGATGTGTGCTCTGCAGCCAGGTCCCTAATGACTATGATTAGTGCACCTTGCTGTGCAGGGATGGCTCACTTAACATCCTTAAGCTAGGAAGTGTCTGCATTTCCTGTTCCATGGATTTAGCTGTTTTTCTTGATACCCAAGGACAAAGTTAACAGGAGGGTTTTTTTTTTTTTTTTTGATCACTTGATTCAAATGTCTCCATTTCATGTTTCAGAGCACTGAGAACAGAGCGGGAGGAAGACAGAGGGCACAGAATGCAAAAATATCATGTTAAGGAAGCCATACCCCCAGCCACCCACCAGCACAGGAACTAACACAGATGCTATGCTTTGACTGTGTTCCCCAATTGCATGAGTTAGAGACTTTGTCCCCAGAGCAGCAGTGCTGGGGAAGGGCTTAGGCATGGGGCTCTGCTTCATGAGGGGGTCAATTGTGAAGAGTTCTGATAAAAGGACAAGCTCAACTCCTCTTGTCTTCCCTCCCAGCCCTGCTCCTCTGTCTTCCACCAAGGGAGATGCATCAAGGGGCCTCTTGTCAGAGGAACACTGCTGTCTTGAATTTCCTCAACTCCAGAACTGAGAAACAAATCTCTGTTCATTATAAATTACCCAGCCCGTGATGTGCAGTTATTGTAGCAGAAAGACAATAGACATCCTGAGACAGATAAATGACAGGCCCTCACCCACCACAGTCAGAGCACGGTCTTGGGAAGAGAAGTTGCCCTCAGGGTCCTGAATGAATCTCAGGCTTTCTTCCTACAGAGGCTTCAGAGCGTTTTATAGACTCCGTCCTACCCCACCCTTCCTTGTCTCTCCTGACATAGTTATTACCCAGCCTGGGAAAACTGAAGAACATCAGTCTTAACGTGTTTCCAGATGCCAGGGAGAAACCAGTGAATCACCCCTTTTTCTAGGTGCTGCCGGAACCCAATGAAAGATGCCAGACACGTTCAAACGATCCGTCAAGGGTTTAGGGTTAGGTGGGTTAACCCAGCTTTGACCTAAAACCTAAGCAGGACTCCTTCCTTCCTGCTCTGAACTGAAATGTGCGATAGTTCCTTGGTTGCTCTCTGCCTACCCCAGCACAGGAAGACTTGTACTATTTTGTTCTGGAAGTGTTGCATTTCTTGCTGCAGCAAGGCTGTGTTAAGATGTGGTATGAGGTAAAGGTGACATCTCTTTCCTGCCTGTGCATCCACTGATAGATATGCTGCTCCTTAACCCGGCAAGGAGGCAGCCAGCTGCCGTCTCCTGACTGGCTCCTGCCATGGCCAAGTGCTGCGTATCTTCTGAGGAGATACGTGATAGATGATCCAAGGAGCTGAAAGCAAATCCCCAAATTTAGCAATATTCTCTACTGGGTGTCTAATCAGCTGTAACCGAAGTTCATGTATGCTGTCCTCTTTATTTTTAAATTGCCTTCAGCAGATCAAATGAATTTACTTAGACAAATTAAACCTGAAAAATATGGTGAAATAACAAAGTAAGCCACTTACAAGGGTTTTTTAAAAGTTCTTTTTTCTTTTAATTTCAAACTTTGTAGGTAGGCAAAACTCTTATTTTTGTGGAGGAAAGTCAACCAGGTGGCTGGGTCCACAGCCCATGGGGTGATTGGTGTGCACGGAAGTTTTGTTCAAATCTCAGAACTTGGACACCACAAGAACAGACCAGTCATGCACACAATGAACAGCTGGAGGCTGAGCTGCTCCAGCATAATCTCTGCATCTTTGATATAATGGTGGTCATGTATCTTTGATATAATGGTGGTCATGCATATTTGTAGAAACCTGTGCATTTGTGTTGGTCCTGTCAGGTAGGTCAGAAAACTTTACCTGAGGAGTAGAGGTTTCTTGTTGGTCATTGTTTGGTGAGAGGTAGACATTTTTAAATTTTTATCTTTAAAGTTAATTTTGTTGGTACATTTTAGCCATACATAATGATAACATTCATCATAGGGAATTTGTATTTGCACATGATATAACTTGGTTCTTCTTTTTCCCCTTTCCCTCCCCTCCCTTCAACTCCTCTTCCCCTCCTTATTTACAAAAGCTCTGTTTCCAGTTTTCTTTCTATTCTCTTTTTTCTTTTTCCTTTTCCTCTTCTCCCTCCCAAGTTCCCCTTCCCATTTGAACATTTTCTTCCTATTTAACAATATCTATTATACATTTTGGTCCTTATTTACACTTTTAGTTTCTCACACCAGGGAGAATCAGAACTTTTTTATATATAAAGAGGCATCTAGATGCAGATCGCAATTAGTATGGTGCACACAGATCATGTACGTGGCATGTGCACATAAAAATGCACACAGAAGAACTCAACTGTTACTGTGAGATAGAAAGCAATGAAGTCCACCTCTCCCTTTTACCTCTCACAGCCAGAGGGTGCAGTACCATTAACAGTCTTCACAATCCTCCCCTTCTCTGCCCAGAGGGTGGCCCTGGAACACTAGCCCCACTGCCTTCCCACCACCTCTGTGATTGCACCATTGGCTGCCCTCTGTGCCAAACTCATTCCTACAGCCCTGATAGGATTCACTGCAGGAGCTGGTGCTTCTCTGAGGAACTGTGCAGAACCACACGTGACGGGGAAAATTTGGGAAGGGACGGGGCTGATATCCCGGAAATTCCCAAACTCCAATAGGTCATGATGGATCCCCCTCAATCCCTGGACCGAGATTCCTCTCAAGTTGCCACAGTCACAGTTTCAGCCATGTTAATTCTCTGGAAATGAGGGTGCTATAAATCAAGCAGTCATTTCTGTTCCAGTTGGGTTGAGCTTTGCAATAGCTGAAGTATCCTAGACCAGGCCCACAGCTACCCTGGGAGAATCTACCTTGTCCAAAACAGGCTTCAGACACCAGCCTGTCCCAGATGACTGTGCTCTGCAGCCACTCCTGATGCTTCAGCCCTGTGACTTCTAGACAATCCTGCCTATACTGTGAAAGCCCTCAAATATGATTGCAAAGTGCAGGGAACTGCCCATGTATGGCCTGCTCCCCTTGTATATAACTGGTGCCCCCTCAAATTCTGTTGGTCAGTAGGAGAGGACCCCCTCTTGTGCAGTGTCTTCCTGTGTTCAGCATAGGTCCCAATAAATCATCACTTTGATAATTCTGTAAACCTACTCAGGATTCTTACCTTGGGTAATGTAGAAAAAGCAGGCTGCATTTAAAGACTTGGTAACACTAGGAGCTGCCAACTCTGAGGAGCTCAGAAAGCAGTGGAACAGCAATGAGTTAAGAGCAACGGAGACCTCTCAGCATCAATGGAGACTGGATTTGATCTGTAGAGACTCGTGGTGACTAGTAGAAGAGCCCTAGGGAGGCAGCAGAAGCTTCTAGAGGAGTTGGAAGCTGCTGAGAGCTGTAAGACCAAGGGCTGAGAGCCTCAAACATCAACTTAGCTCAAATTGAGCAAAAGAATACCAAATCCCTGGTACCAACTGTGAGGACAGAACCATAAGCATCCTATGAATGGATCAAAGAAGCTGCAGCAACATAGGGAAGGGAGACGCAGTGATTTAGGGTATCTGGGAAAGCTCCACTTAGGTCTCATGTGGCTATTTACATTGCAAAGAGGGTGCTTCACAAGGACTGCATAGCAAAGTAAAGAAATGAACAATGGGTGGTGGACAGCAATCAATGGTCCATGTCCATGGCCAGGCAAGTGACCAGGAGACAGGAAACTGCCTTAAAGCCTAAAGGCACACACACTCCATGTTTCCCTGAGGAAGAGAGCACAATTATAAGACATACTTCTAAATGAGAATTGTACCTCCAAAAGGCCCATGGAGCTCCCTGAATCTTTGTATTAAGCACCTGTACAATGCTGCCCACACTGTGACCAAAAGGTAGGTCAGAAATGAGGCCACTTCAAGTCTAAGGTTACTTTTTAAAGTCTCTCTCCCTGCCCCTCTGTCTCTCTGAACACCAGCTATGAGCACATCCTGAATACAGGCTATGCACCCATCAGCCTGCAAAGAACTGAGACTTTTCCATCAGCACATCAATGAACCTGGATGTGGACTGTCCAGCCTCAGATGCCTACAGGGCAAGCTAATCATTTGATGGTACTTTGTAGGAGAATTTGAGAGAGAACCATACAGCTCAGCTGTTCCCAATCACTTGGCCCTCAGAAACTGTGAGCTAAAAATCAAATACTTATTCCTTTAAGTTGCTAACTTTTAGAGTCATTTATTATACATTCATAGGTAAGTAATACACATAGGATCAATAAATACAATAGGTAACAAATCTATACCCGGTAAGTATTAATCTAGGGCTCAAAAACAGAGAAATGCACTCAAGTTAAGGCCTCCTTTCAAGGCCATTTAAACCTCCCAGTGCCTCAGAGTCAGAACAGATACTGGAAAGAGGTCATCAGTAGGACTCAGGAGGCAGATGACGTGACTATAAATGGGGATGGTTTACAGGAGCCAAAGTGAGATGTACCAGGCCAACATGAAGCAGTAGCTGAGCCCTGTCTGCCTTTGCTAGGAGCATTTCCTCTTCATCCTGCCCAGATAGAAGCCAGCTCTAGAACAAAGATCCACTGTATGTCATGGAAAGATGTGGGATCCTGTACAAAGCAGCTCAAAGTGGGTGTGGATCCACGCTCTTCTAGGACGCCAGGATTTGAGGGAGGTTCCAAATCAGAGACAAGGCTAGAGGGTCCTGCCAGCCAGGCTGAGGCATCATGGTTTATTGAGCACTCGAGATATTTTTGCTTTATTTGGTTTATTGGCCAGAAGGCGACCACCAGTGATTTTGGACAAAGAGTTAGACAGCAATGATGAAGTTTAGGAAGATTAAACTGACTATGACGTGCAATATAAATCTGAGTGGGGAAAACTATGAAGGCTGTGGCTAATTTCCAGTATGGCAGCATCAATTTAGACTCAGCAGAATTCTGCTCTTCTTATTCCTCTGGCTACCCGCCCAGCTCAGAGTCAGAGATGAGTCTGACCTTTCTACAGCAAGGGCCTCTCCATCACCTCACTCTTTTGAGGTTGAAGTTGTCTGAGCAGTTGCTGGGGCAGCCTGCTGAGAGCAGGGCCGAGGCACTGAGTTAGAGAGAGGCCAGGGCATGAGCAAGGCCTGCAGGGAGAGGACAGGCTGGCAGTTTCCCCAGGAATATCCAGACAGTTTCAAACTACATGGTTGTAGGTGGGAGAGCAAGAACCCCATGGTTTCTTTGTTTGATGTTCTGGAGACCCTAGTGACAATCCAGTTCAGGTTATGGTCTTACTAGTAAAACACTGGGCCCAGGTCTTCAGAAAACGTTTGATTCCTGTCTCCATGTCCCAGGCCAGCCTTGTGACACCTGTTTGCTTTGCTGTCCTCCTTAAATGGAAGTCCCCTACCTGGAAGGGGGTGTCTATATGATGAGACTTGTTTTGTTTTGTTTTGGTACCAGGGATCAAACTCACAACCTTATGCTTGCCAGGCAGGCGCATATGTCACTGAACTAAATCCCAGCCCTACATGGTGACACTTGGTACATTTTTAGAAAGGGGACTCTTCAGTCTGGTGCCAGTTTTTTTTTTTCCTAGACAAAAATAACTTTTATTTCTACGTTGAAGAGAAAGGAATTCTTGTCCAATTTAGTTCAACTTTCCTTGTAATTAGAAAGTTGGCAGGTAAGCGCTCTGTCTTTTTATTTTTTACTTATTTATTTTTTATAAAATAAAGTTTATTGAAAAGGAACTGTGCTTCCACTTCATGGTGATAAACAAAAACAAAAACAAACAAACAAAAAAAACACAAGAGTGTTAAAATATGAAATAGTGATAAATTCCACCACACAATTTAAAAGACCTATATACAAAAAACTAGGAAAAAATTATACTTTGTCTTTTTATAAGACTGACTTTAGAGAGTAAATGGACCCATAATACTTATTCAGAATTTTTTGTGTATATTTCTGTGCTTAGACACTGGCAGACATTGTTCACCTTCACTAGGACACTTAAGGGAAAAGGGGCTTTGCTCATTTGACTCATTGAGCCAGTCCCTCTTCCTGAGTCATTCCTCTCATCTCCCAAAAGTCACATTCTTGACTTGCAGCAGGTCATACCACCTGAGAAGGGGGAAAAGTCACCTTGTGCTTTACTGTCATAATATGATTGAGATGCCTGTTTACAAGGTTAATAGCACAGCATTATTTACCAACCTGTTCATTTTATTAAACATCATTTTCTTCTCTTTATGTTTCACAAAAGCAAGTCCTGCAGGGTTCTTTCTTTGGCAATATGGCAATCTAATTACCCAAATCATTCTTCCTGCTGAAAATAACTAAAAAGATTGAAAATCAAAGCCTTCTTAACAGCACTAATGAATTGGCAAGAGACCAAGAAATACACATGGAAACCCCAAGGGCAGTGGGCTGGAGAAGCCAGCAGGCAGCTCTTGGCTGGGTTATTGGACAAACAAAACCTGAGCCCCGGCTTTCTCAGCCTGTGGGAACACTAGGGACAAGGCGTGGGACAGTCACATCCTGACATACTTAATTCCACATTCAGTGCCTGGGGTAATCTCACCTTCACACTTGCTGTGGCCACAAAACACAGACAGCTTTCCCACCACAGCCCAGTATAGCAAGGAAAATAGCTCAACTCCTTGGCACAGAGCAGAGGGAAAACCCTGCCTGCAGCTGTACCTCAAACAGATCTGTGGCATAGACAGCAACCCCCACTCCCACCCTAGTGTCCAGCCAGGGAGAGCAGCAAGGTGACTAGCTTCAAGGTCCCTGGAATGGGACAGGGGCTTGTTTCTTAGGCAACCAGCAAAAAAACCCATAAATAAAAAACAAACCCCACAACAACAACAACAAACCCGACAAAACACAACAAAACACACACAACAGCAACAGTACCACCTCAAAGGTAAATCTGCCTGGAAGGACTCTGCCTTCATTCCAGGCATCAGAGCATTTCTGGGCTAACAGGTAGCTCACAGGAAGACATAAGAAAGGTTCAAGGAAGTGAAGTGTCATAAGTGAGAACTCAAGAAACAGCAGAGAAGAGAAACTGAACTGCGATGTGCTTTCATACTGAGTTACAGGCACAGAGTTAAACTTCTTTAGTAAAAAAAAAAAAATAGGCAAACTTTAATGTTGAAGGAGATTGGAAAAAGAATGAGGTTGAATACCTAGAAACAAATGTAACGATTGAAATCAAAATCTGTATGGATGGGCGTAATTCAGTATAAGACATGACTAAACAGAGAATTAGTGAATGGAAATATAGCTTCCAACTTATACAAAAGGCCTTATAGAAAAAAGAAAGTTCGCAAGGCTTGGAGGTGCACATCTGTAATGCTAGCACTTGGGAGACTGAGGCAGGAGGATTACAGCAAGTTCGAGGCCAGCCTGGGCTACGTAGTAAGTTCAAGGCCAGTCTAAACTACACAGTGAGACACTGCCTCAGAAACCAAAGCAAATGAGAGAAAGAAAGAAAGAAAGAAAGAAAGAAAGAAAGAAAGAAAGAAAACAAATAGGAAGAAAGAGAAAATGATAGAATATTTGAAAGTAAAATAATTGAGCAAGAAATATAGAGTAAAAAATTCTGACTTAGAGCTAGGTATCTCAGTAATAAGATATTTGCATAGCATATGTGAGAACCTAGGTTCGCTCTCCAGCACTGCCCCCTCCCCAAAAAACTTCTCAGCAGGAATAATAAAGGACAGATGACAACAAAATCCATCAAGATACATTGAGAGAAAATAACTGCATGCACATACAGACACACACACACACTCATGCACACACGTCAGAGTCCCTTTGCTTCTGCTCCAAAGTAGCTAGTATGCCCAGCTTTCACTCCTGGGTGTCACTTCACCTAAAAACAGGTGAGAAATGCCCAGACAATAGTTGGGTTCTTGAGAAGAAAAGTGTACAGCTGTTAACAAGTGCTGATCTTGTCCCTCCTTTTGATTTTGGGAAGCAGCAGCCTCTGCTGACATTGTCTGGACCTTGAATGCAAGTCTGCTTGTTTAGTCATCCGCAGTGCATTTGGCTTCTGCTGTGAGGGCAGCTGCGCATTTAATATTATGCCAAGGACTGATTATGCAATGATTTTTACCTACGCACGATGATATTGCTCAGGAGAACAGAATGTGCCACTTTTGGTGGGTGGATGAGGATGTAAAAAGCATGAGGTCAGAGTCAGACTGGAGAAGGCTGCAAAGCTGATGTAGTTGGTTTCTGTCTTACTCCAAGATGGCCTCTGCCAGCTTCCGGGAGGGGGGCTGAAGGCACAGCTCTATTTGCATGGGGTAGGAGGGAGAGTCAGTCGTGATCATCATGGCAGGGGGATTCACCTCCATTCTTTATCTGATCTATAAGTGTTACCTTTAAAACCATTGGGATCAACATCTTTAGTAGCTAAGCTGTGCATTTACTTTCCCACCCTCTACCTTCAACCTCCTGTGATAAGACAGTTCATGAGAGATTTTAAATCTGATACCCCAGGAACCCCCCAAAAGCTTGACAGCTCTTGACAAGTGACTTCTATTCTGTCCACTCCAGCCCTCACCTCCATCCATCTCAGCCTTCAAATTATGGCATGGGACAAGCGGTGCCTTCAGAGTGCAGACAGGACGGAGATTGTGATACTGTATCTGCAAAAAAATGGAATTTCTGGGGGTCATCAAACCTGTCTGAATGTTAATTTCCTAGCAAAATTAGTCTTCATTATGGCTTTCTTAAAGAGATTTAGAAGTTAAAGTCCAGCAAGATATTAATATAAAGTTGACTTTTAAATCATAGAAGACAAGAATACACTTAAATCTTTTTTATCTTCTTTTCTAACTGCTAGGGTTTGAATGAAGTTTGTCCCTCAGAGATTTACGTGTTGAAAATCTGGTCCCTAGTCTAGTGGTGTTGAGCTTGGGAAGCCCTTATGAGTGGGGCCCAGTGGAAGGTGATTAGGTCACTGGGGCTATCCCAGGAAGGGATTAACCCTGGTCTTACAGAGTGGATTGTTGTAAAAGAGCGAGCCTGGCCTCTGAATCTCTCGGGCTTCCTGTCTTGCCATGTGGCCTTTCTTTTCCCATTCCCACCACAATGCCACCTGCCACATTGGTGCCCAGCCAAGGGTCCCTTATGACAGCCAAACAGACGCACACAGAAAGATCTTCCCACTCATTTGAAATGCCGTGTTCTGCCATGGCTTCCTAAGGTTCTAAGGTCGCATAGATCAGAAGGAGATAGAATCATGATTAAATAATTAGATGTGTGATCTTGAGAGAACACATGGCAGCAAGGTGGATGCTAAGGCACAGAGTATTCTCACATCCCTTCATCTACAGGCTCGGTGACCTCAACCTGCTCTTATGGGTCAGGTCTGGAGCAGTGACAATTCTGTGAAAGTGCGATGTTAAAAGCTCTGTGTATCTTTGGGTGGAAGGCATGCTCTAAACAGTGTCATTACACAGGGAAATTGTGTAATTTGCACAGTATTTAAATGACTCACGTGGGCAGCATTGTAATGAAAAGCACCGTTGTGCACACTGCACCTGGGGGAGGAAGCTGTGGTAACAAGGTATTAGCGGAACAGAGCAGGAGGAGCATTCCCTACAAGCACCCAGAGGCTGGTGTGCTCACCTGGGTGCCTTTGTTCCCTGCACCAATGTCAATATTCAGGAATTGTAATGAACCATAAAGTTTGAATCCAAATACTGTAATCTTATTAATAATTAAATCTGTGAAAGTCATTGGGAGGCTCTTTTGTAAAAGGCATGGTCCATTGTAAACCTTTTCTTCTGTTTTTATATCATCTGTACTATTTTCCTAAAGACTAGTGAGTCTAACCAAGCATGATCTTAAGTGCAATCACTTCATGCATACCTACTTTCTTTTAGGTAAGGAGAGACAAGCAGAATTGCTCTTGAGAACAAAAGTTGCACCAAGATAAAGCAGCGTCCAGGGAGGTGTGCGGGGATGCAGGCAGGAAAAGGCTGACATAAGACCTACAGCCTTGGATGCTTATACTCTGTTGTACAGAACAAACAGAACAAAGAAGGTGATTGTAAGCTACAATATGACCAATTCTGATTGTGATGGAGGTCTGCAAGATGTTGCTCAGGTCCTGTTCTGCTCAAAAGAAGCTGCCAGGTAAACAATAATACAAGGCTGTACCATTTACCTAGAAATCACCAGCCTGGAGGTAGAAACTGTGGTAAGCATTGATGAAGGAAATTATAAAAACTGTTTTAACCCGGACACCTAACCCATTAGAAGTAGGAAAGTCCCAGTGCAATTATGTCACAGTCTGTGAGTTTTCTTTTTGTCTTTTTAGCTGAAACTTCAAGATCCACAAAAGTCAGAGACTTTTTTCATAACTCAATAGGCAGGAGAACTTGACCTGCCATAAAGCTTTTTGCAGTCTTTTGTTGCTGGGGTGCTTATTTGTGTATTTTCATTAAGTACAATGCTTGAATATTGAATAGGAATTTAGGAAATACCCCTAACGGTAGAAAATGAAAGTCACCCATGTCTCCCCATCCAGCTAAAAAAACTAATAATGCTGCAGGGGTCTCCTACCAGACTGTCACAGTTTCTGTCTACCTACCTGTCTACACATCTGCCTATGAGGCTGCCACCCAGTCACTGATAACACCTGAACTTGTAAATCTGGCAACATAATATATAACTATTTTTACAAGGGCAGGTTATGCTATATAGTTTTTTAAACAGTGTTCTCTTTCATTAACTGAACACAATAGCTCTTTGTAGAATTCCCTACATTTTTCCGATGATATTAAAGTGACTATTGTAAGACTGTACCTTATTTATGTAACCAATCTTAATTTTATGATGTCTAACTTTCTCAGAATTTTCCATTATTAAAAGCAATCCTGTGAAGATATGCTAATAACTAAATCTATGCAGATAAATGCAATTACTTCTCTAGTATCAACTATCAACTGTAAGACTGCAAGTCAAAAGACATTTTGCTAAATATGTGATAAATTTGCCAAATAACGTTCCAAGACATTTTTACTAATATGTACTCACCCCATCAATATGTCACTACCAATATGCTAAAATGCTCATTTTTTTCCTATTCACTCAACACTGAATAATAGCTGAAAGTTGGGGCCGGGGATTTAGCTCAGTGGCATAAGTGCCAACCTGGCAAGCACAAGGTCATAGGTTTGATCCCTGGTACAAAAAAAAAAAACCAGTTGGAAGTTGTTGCCAATGAGTCAGTTGAAAGGCAATATTTATTCATTTTGACTTCAACACCTTTGATTACTAATGAATTTGAACACTTTTCAAAGAATTAATCAGCTGGTTGTCTTGTCTTGTCTTGTCTTTGTTTTTGAGGCAGAATCTTGCAGCCCAGCCTAGCCTTGAACTCAAGGCAATCCTGAGTTCTGGGATTATAGGCATTCACTACCATGCCACACTTGTATTTTCTTAAGGTTATTTACTGAGACAAGATAGACATAAATAAAAAAATAAACATAGCCAAGGGATTATCAGAAAGAGCATGCATATACGCAACCAGAGCATTGCCAGCTCCTTGGTGTCCCCTTTCTGGCTGTGACATGTCTTTCCCAAGGAGGAGGGGCAGATTCTTCATAAGTAGCCCCATTTAAGTAGGACTTTTCAACTTTATGCTAATGTGAAAGTAATACAATATTTCCATAGAAAGTCTACTTTGGATTTTGAATTCGGATCTTTCCTTGGGCTGCTGATAATCAAACTGGTCCTGTTCTGAGACAGTAGGCAGTGACAACACACTTCAGCTCCTGTCAACCCCATGATCAAAGATCTCAGGGTGCAGGGTTGCTCTGATGTGTAGAAAGTTACGTGTGTGAAGCCCTTTATTAAGACTTGCTGATACTTTCAACTGCCACTGAGTCAGCTGAGAAGTATTTTGTATTGGTAGCTGTTACCACCAATATGCCATGTGACAAACCAACCAGAAAGTCAACAGTTTAAAACAACCATTACTTGTCACAGATGAGTGTTACTAATGGTCATGGGAGTGTTCAGCAGGGGATTAGCCCATAAAGATGGGTTCAGCCACTTGGCTTTGCTCCCGTGGCACTGTGCACCTGGGGACCAGCTGGTCTGGAGTGGACTTAGCTGGACCACTGCTGACGCCTAACATCATTCAGCATCATTTATGTAAGTTCTGGCCAATGGAGTATCTAGGAGCACATTCTACACCAGCTCCCAAGAGCCGATGATCAAATTTTCAGGAATTTGGAAATCATGATTTTGTTACACATAATTGTTGATTGCATTAATTTTAAAAACTTATAATTAAATAAATTACATGAAAAACCACAGGCAATAAGGATTCTGGGGTCATCCGTCTACAGTTGTCTAAATTTTACTATCCTCCCTGCTCTTGAGGCTAAAGCAGTGGAAGGAAGGGTTACATAGTGAGTGCTAATGTGGGTTTCTTCCCAGCATTTCTGCTTGCAACAGTGTTACCTTGCTAGCTTGAAATTGAGGAATTACCTTAAGGAATTGGCAAATGTTATAAATCAGAGCCTGAGCTGTTTTGTTGATTGTCTGGACTTTAAAAAGTGATGAAGAAAACTTTAATACTGCAGATCAAAGTCAGAGGATCCCTGTTGTGGTCCTTACTTTGTGAAGAACAGAAAGCACTGGGAACCATTCTTCCAGGATTCAAAACCCACAGGGCACAGTGAGTTGCCTTCGTCCTTCAATGCCAGATAGTACAGACTGGTGGAAAACTGCACAGCCACAAATGAGGCAGGATGATTGAGTACTTGGACCCTTTAGGGTGGAAGTTTTAGGGTGTTTTATCAGTAGAAATCCTGGGCACCTGAGGCGCTGTCTAGGAGGACCAGTGGAGGTAGAGTGGGTAATGGGAGGAGGAGCCTGGCCTTGAGGCCAATCATGGAAGAGAGGGCTGTGGCAGTCTTACGTGCTTGCTCTTTGCTAATATGCTACTCACTATTAAAAATATTAAAAGCAGCTTTATTAATTCACATATCCTACAAACCACTCATTTGAAGTACAAAATCCAGTGATTTTTATTTTGTTCGTGAGTTATGTGACCACCACTATAATCCATTTTAGAACATTTTTGATACCCTAGAAAGAATCCCATGGCCATTAGTAGTCATTTCTCATCCTCCCCACCCCATAACCTTCTTGTTCCTTGCACTCCCCACCCCAGGTTTGTCTGCTTTCTACCTCTTTATATTTGCCTATTCTGTACACACACTTTTAAATTTTCTCCCTATCTATAATAACTATACATCCTTTGACCAATATCTTCCCTCTTCCCCCTTCATCTCTTACCCAGTAACCTCTGATGACCAACATTTTCCTCACCTTTATGAATCGCCTTCTTATATTCCACCTAAAAGTGAGTTGTGTGACCTTTGCTTGTCTGAACCTGGCTTATTTTCCAGAATACAATGTTCTCCAGGTTTACTCATGTTATTGCAAAAGATAGGATTTTGTTCTTTGTTATGGCTAAATAGTATTCCATGTTCTTTATCCATTCATCTGCTGATGGACACTGAATTTCCATCTTGACCATTGTGAATGCTGCTACAATGCTACACTACACGGTGCTACAGGGTCACACTGATTTCTACCTGCATGAGTTTAATTGGCATACCCTAGCCATTTTCCACTACTGTCTCTTTCCTACTTTCGTATTTTTAGTATACAAATTGTTGACATCAACTTTGAAGTTTAGTCCTTAGGTCACAGAATATTCAAGGAGACCATGACTGAATAAAGAGGGCAATTAATACAGCCAGTGGTGAGTATTCCTGTTCTGGGGAAAGGTGAGCACTCCTTCCCTAGTAAGTGGGAAGATCATCCTCATTAGGTAGGAATACTAATACGTCTGTTTTTGCTTGAGATTAAATATGTATAAATGCTCAGATGGAAACCGAGGAGCTACAGGAGAGGACAGGTCCTCCAGTTGCCCCCCTCCCCCAGCCCTGCCTTTCACAACTGGCTCTGCATTGAGGTCAGATCCCCTGCATCAGGGTGGAAAGGATGAAAATTTGGACAGCAGAGGGCGCTGCAGGGCACTCAGCCGAGGCCCTGTCGTTCCTGGAGCCTTGTTTTGCCCTTGCTGCACTGCACAGAGGCAGCAGGGTCATCCGTGCTGCCAAGCCTCATGCTCAGCACAGGAACCCTTGGAGACCTGCCAGGCTTGGTCGCAGGATCCTCCTGACACAGAAACTGCATTTCAGGCCTGTGGCTGCCATGGCCCCTTCCTCAACGTGTCCACCACCAGTCTGGCTCAGTACCTCAAAGACCTGCTTCTGCTTATCAAATGTGGACATCACTGCTCCCCACAGCCAAGCACACTTTTTTGCCACTCAGGAGGCTGCAACTACATGTTCTCCAGTGAGGACGAACCTCAAGGAGGGAGCCCCCTTCAAGGTTGTCCTTCGGCAGGGCCACTTTCAAGCCTGGGGTAGTCTTCTTTACACTTTTATACTTACTGTCCAATACTCGTTTAATAATCCCTTACACTACACTCTCTCTTTCCTGTCTCCTGGTTGGACCCACACTGACATGCAGGGTCATGATAAAGGGAAACCCCAAGTGTCTGCTAGGCAGCTGGCCTGCCCGTCAATCCTGGCAGATGACAACAGGAATTGGGGGGCTGCAAGGAAGGACGCCTCTGGAACAAAGTTACACCTGATAGGTTTTCTTACCTCACGGGAAATGTAATTGACAGGCTGTGAGGGCCTGGGGAAAATGATCTGCACATATACAGAATAGTAAGAAATTTGAAAGGTTTTCTGATCATATGAAAAAATCATATTAAATGGCTCTATAGAGAGTGAGAAGAATTAGCTCTAGGTATATAGATGCCCAAGAAAATGAAAATCATGCAATTATTATATATGTTAATAATAAAAGAAATGAATATATAATCATATATAGTTTGAAAAGAAATGAATATATAATCATATATAGTTTGAAAAGAAATGAATATATAATCATATATAGTTTGAAAAGAAATGAATATATAATCATATATAGTTTGATGTGCAGCTATCAGTATCTATACAGTAACAAGTTAAATGATTCAATCTTGTGACAAACCGTGATTGGAAGGTAGAGGGTGGCAAACAGAGGTAGAGACCAAGTGAAAAGCTAAGTAACTATTGTCTTGTTTACTTTTATCTTGTTGCAGGGACAAAATACTCGACACCCAAAATGAGCGAAGGAAAGATTTATTTAGCTCACTGTTTGTGGAGGTTTCAGTCCATAAGCAGCTGACTCCAAGGCAGGGTGGCATGGCACGGGGGCAACACTTCAAGGAGGCAGCCAGCAAAAGCAGCCAGAACAAAAAAGGGGAAGAGTAAGCCTCTTTTCCTTCCTTATATTGTATGTGGGCCACCTCCCCACCCCGGGTGGGTATAGCATTCTACCAGGGTATAGCACTTAGGAAATCTCTGTGCCCTCCTTGGGCAGGATGAGGGTATTTACAAAACAAGGATTCTGGATCCCTGCTGAGTCTCTTAATTAAACTTCTCAAGTTGACACAATGTATCAACCATAACAACTACACAACTGCAAGTGATCTGGAAGGAAACCGGATGTCACCAGAGAGCAAGCTGGCATGCCCAGAAAGCCCATCTGTAGTCACACAAATAATAAAATAAAGCTGGAGCTGCAAATATGAGAGAACAAACAGCAGAAATAAGGGGACATGCTTTTTTCAGGGACATGAGAAAATCAGTAAGAAGCAAAAGCCACAGTGAGCAAGGACTCATTTTGAAATATCTTATTTTTCCCTCCAGCCTCAACTCTTTTGATTGCTATGAAATCAACTTACTTAGCTTCCACATAGGAGTGAAATCGTGTGGTCCTTGTCTTTCTGTAATTAACTGTTTCATTTAATGTAATTTCATTTAGGCTCAATCACGTGGCCACAGATGACAGGATGTTGTTCATTTTTATGGCAGACTAATACTCTATTTACATCACACAGTCATCTGCTGATGAAAACTCAGAGGTTTATTTCCCCTTTCTTGGCTATAGGAGTACAAATGTCTTTTCAACACATTGTATTAATTTTCTTGAGCACCAAAAACTAAAGAACAAAAAAATCTAAAAATAAAATAAAATAAAAAAGACCAACAAAAACAAAAACAAGGTACCTGCAGGGGCTGAGGATTTAGCTCAGTGGTAGAATGCTTGTCTAGCAAGCTGGTTCAGTCCTTAGCACTAAATACTAAAAAACAAAAAATCTAAAAAAAAAAAAAAAAAACCACCAAAAAAAAAGACCACAAAAATTTTTTCTTGGGATGTGTACCCAATGGTGTTATACCTGGATCATGACATAGTTCTCTCTCTAGTCTTCTGAGGAATCTCCATGGTGTTTTCTGTAGTAACTATGAATTTACATTCCTACCCAGCACCATGGAAATGTTTCCCTTTCTTTGCATCCTAACCAGCATTTTTTTTTTTTTTGTACTGGGGATCAAACTCACGACTGTGCGCTTGCAAAGAAGGTGCTTATGCCACTGAGCTAAATCCCCAGCCTATAACCAGCATTTGTTATTTTTTGTCTTTTTGGTAGTACCCACTCTAACTGGGGTGAGATTATATCTCACTGTGGTTTTGGTTTGCATTTCCCTGATGATTAGTGATGTCAAGCAGTTTTTCATACACCCGTTGGCCATTTTATGTGTTCTTTTGAAAGTGTCTATTCAGATTGTTTGCCCATTTTTAATTGGGTTAGTATGTTAGAGTTGAGTTCTTGAGTTCCTTATAGAACATTTCGAATATTAATCACACATTGGATGAATAGTTTGGAAATGTTTTCTCCCGTCCTGCAGGTCCTCTTTTCACTCTGTTGATTTTTTCTTTTTATGAAGAAGTTCTTTGATGTAATTCAATTTGTCTATTCTTGCTTTTGTTGTCTGTACTTCTAAGAGTACAGAAACTGTAACTAAGAGTTCCAGAAGCTTTGCCCACATAGAAGAGTATGTTCTGGAGTTCCATAGCACAGTACAGTAACTATGGGTAACAATAATTTGTTCTCTATTTCAAAATCACCAGAAGAAAGGATTTCAATGGCCCATTTACAAAGAGGATTATGTGAACTGCCCTAATGTGATCATCACACATTGTACACACATATCAAAACTTTAGCCTGTACTGCATAAATGTGTGTAATTGTGTGTCTAGAATAAAAAAACCTAAAAAATGAGGAAAGTTTAAAGAACTTATAAAGTGTATTTTATTTTGTTTAATACCTTGGGTACTGGGAGATCACCTTGAGCTGAGGACTGCTTTCCAGGAGGGTCTATAAGTGGACACAACAGACAGCAGGAATTATGGGAGCAGCACTCTCCCCAAGCTCAAGAACACACCGCCTGTGACTCTCTCCTCTGCAGAGTTTCACCTGTGTGTCTGAGATGTGAATGAGCTTGCAGATGACCTTCATTATGATGAGGCCATTAGGATACATCTGCAGGTTTCATCTATGGCCATGGCAGCTGAGGTTCTGGATGTCTGACAGGTCAGGAGGTACGGCTCTCTGAGGAACAGAGCAGACATTGTTGTGAGTGGGCCATGCTACTTGCCAGTAAAGAAAACCATGGAAATTTCATGTGCATCTTGACCCAGACCAGGACCTTGTCAAGCTGCAGGGAAGATAGCCCGTGAGTGTCTGGCACTGAGAAGCCCAGCCTGTGAGAGAAGGAGTCTGAAGAGCATCACTGAGTGTCATCCCCACCACCCTGAGGAGGGGCCAAGACACGGTATAGACTGAAACACCAGTAGGGATGGCACTGCTAGATGGATGGGCCCAGAAATTGCCAGAAATTTGACAGCTTTTCATGACCTGCTAACAGACTGTGCAATGAAATATGGATTAGATGCTGATTGCAACTCAGTGTAGTCACCAGTTTAATCAATAGTCAAGCAGTTACTGATGAGTTGGCTGATGTCCCCTCAAGGGCAGGCTTCCTGGACCCTGTATGCAGCTCTTATATATGTTCAACAGCAAGGGCTCCTTTGGAATGAAACCAGCACGATCAGACAGACTTCAGGGCTCTTTGGTGTGTGGTAGAAAGACCAGTGCAAAGGGGCTTGGGCAAGGAAAGAGGTATGAACTCATTCATCTTGAAGTCCAGAGCTGGGCTGGGTGTCAGGCAGCTCAAGTACTAATTCTGCTTCTCAAGCTGACCATGCTCATTACAGATCACAGAGTAAGGGCATGGGCACTAGGAAAAAAAATATGCAGGACAGTCAGCACACAAGAAGAAGAGATCTCATCCACTGGATGAAAAGGTCCATCTGCAGTTTACGACATGGCAGCAGGTTGCCAAGACACTGGAGCCAGAGTGGCACCTGAGTATGTAGGTACTGTTGCTAAACACCAAAGTTTAGACTTGGTTCTGCTTGGGGCTCTGGCCTCTGGCTAGTTACACTCTATTGTCTTTGTCTCTGTGTAGAAGACCACATGGATGGCTCTCCTTGAATACAGAGAAATTACTTCTGCCTTGGTTAAACCTGGCCCTATCTCATATACGGAATGTATGGAGCTAACTATTTTCTTTTCCCTTAAATTGGCTCTAAGCAATGTAAACAGGGCTATCTGAGGAACTGATGCATAATTTTTGAAGCCAAGTGACAGCCCTGTTTCCTTGCCTCAGTGGCTTGCTTTAAATGATTGAGCCCAGCGGGATGACAGAGCCAGTGCTCCAGGATTGTCAACTGGGTTTGACCCTCAAAATAAGAGCCTATGAATTCCCAGGGCACAAAAGTTTACACATCAGAAACTGAAGCAACAACCTTCCAAACATTTAATGCCTCCTCAATTGTGTTATGCAGATTGGTCTTTCTGCATACTCTTCTCTCTGTGTACTGCAGAGGTACCTTCTGGCCTCTTGGCTAACTCAGCTCACTGCATTCACTTAATCCCCACCATTCTCACAGTCACTCGTCCTTAGCCACTCCCTTCTTCACAAATTAATAAAATCTGGGTTAGGCACTGAGTGAAGGCCTTTGTTCTGTGAACTCTTGTCTGGACTAGACTCAGGACCTCTTGGCTGCCCGTAACTGTAAATATGTCTTAATGTCTTTATTCTCACCGTGGGTTGCACTGGAGGTGATAGATTGGAATTAAACTTGCCAGGATTCCAATAACGTTTCCATGGAATTACAAATACAAACTTCCAGGACTGTGATGAGGACGGGAAAGGGGCCTCAGTACCTTTGCCCACAGAGTGGATAACAGTGGGGCTGTTAATACTTGCTGATGTTCACTGAAGGCAGATAAGATACTGAGTGTCATGTGCAGTGCTTTAGATGTGAGGCACATTTACCTTTGAGATATTTTTATTTGACCTAATTTCAGACAAAGACACTGGCACTTCTCCTCATGGACACAGAGGGCAGACACAGGGCTCAGCCCCCAGCAGAAGTCCATTTTGGTTCCTTGCCACATACTCCTCCAGCTTCCTGTGAAATCTTGGGGAAGAGGGTAGCATGTTTGATTTCAGCAAATGCAGGAAACATCTGCTGTTGCTATCAATTATGGTATGCGATTATTGTATCTGGTTTTGCTACCTGGCTCTGGTATATGATTATGCTGTCTTACTCCAGTATCTGGTTGTTATATCTGCTGTTGTATTTTGTAGTATTTAATTATGATATGTGGTTATTATATCTAATTATAGTCTCTGGTTATTATATATCATTATTGTATCTGGTTTTGATATATGATTATTGTTTCCTGGGTCTAGTATCTGATTATTATATCTGGGTGTGGTCTAAGTTTTTGTACATGGTTACAATATATGGCTGTGCTATCTGAGTATGGTATGGTCAGATTCTTGCATCTTGTTGTGGCATGTGATGATTGTGTCTGTTTACTGTAACTAACCGGTTATGGCATTTGGCTTCCTGGAGTCCCCTCCCAAACTTCTCAGTCATTGTAGCATAACAGTCCCACCTTCCACGATAGCTTCACCTGGCATCACTCAAGATTTTGAGATGTGAGTTTTCCTATAGTATGTTGTGGAAATTTCACTCCACTTCTTCCACGGGCTCTTGTGAACTCTCCTAACGCCCTCAAATGAACATGAGGTGAAAAACTTCATATCCAGCTGAAACCCTTGCATCAGTCAGTGTTTTACTGGAGAAACAGATAAAACAGAAGATATACAAATGTATAAGAAATGACAAGATCGACTTACAATGTCAGCCACAGAGTCTCATGAGGAGGAATGCAGAGGCACCTGCGCCCTGCAGGCTGAAGGTTTCAGTCCAAGGTCTGCGTTCACTGCAGTGTCCATGCCAGTCTGTGTCAGGAGGCCGATGGGTCTCTGACTAAAGGCTGAAGTCTATGCCGAAAGGCTGAAGGATCGGTGCCAGAAGCTAACGAGTCTGCACTGGAAGCCGGGAGATGATGTCCAAGGTAAAGGCGAAGACTGGCGCTCCTTCAGAGAAACAAAAGCAGATCTCTCATTCCTCATTTCCCCTTTATATTGTCCAGGCAACAAGCCCCTAGGGTGAGTCTTCTACACATTGGTGTGTAGAGTTGCTGAGCCAATTTAGTTAAGTTTCTCTTAATTAAACTTCTCAAGTTGACACAATCACTCTGCCATCACAACCCTTTTCCAAAGGAGCTGCCTACTCTCAGAGTCACATGGATTACTCTGAAGCGGGCAGACTCCTGGGAGGCTGTATACCGAGGCACTCGGTTCTCAGCAGGCTCAAAAGTCACAGTGCCAACCCAATGCTGCAGGTCCCAGGTGCTGAACTGGGTAAAGGTCTAATGTGAGGACAGGAGGGGGCAGTGACTTGGGCTGGCTGGCTAGTTTGCAGGGGGATATAGCCAGGAAGACAAGTGCTAATTTAACAGAGTTGGTTTGCACAGATCAGACTTCTCTCAGGTCTTGTGGCCTGTCTTTGAAGGATGCTTTCCTTTTGACTCAGGCAAGGTCTTTCATTTAGGAATTTCATTTCTTCCTTTTAAGAACAAAATGGGGATCAGAACGATTGTGTGCCTATTCTGTGTAAGTGTATGTGTGTGTGTGTGTGTACTTGCAGACTGAACTCACAGAGCCTTTGTACTGAGATACCTTTTTTTTCTTTGAGGTCTTGCTAAGTCACTATATGGCCTCAAACTTGTACTCTTCCTGCCTCAGTTTCCCAGAGTACGGGACTTCTAGGCATCTATCACCATGCCCAGCTCACCTCTACTGTAATTTAAGTACCTTTAGCTCAGTGTCCAACATACCAGAGCAGCTCGTGTTTGGGCTGCACCTTCCTACTCTTTTGACTCCTAGGAGCCCTCCTGTGGCCACTATTTCTGTCACGAGATCTGAAACACTTGAGACACGAGCCTCAACTGCTTACTTGCTGGGATGAAGCTGCCTCCCTTACAGTTCTGTGTCTGTCTTATCTCAAACACCAAAAGGGAGAGAAGACCAAGTCAAACTCTAACCCAGCTTCTGCTGGGAATGAAGAGATTCGCTTCTGTTTGTAAGATGCACACACTCACCCTCATGGGTCACCAATCACTGGGTTGACCCTGGAAGCTTCCCAAGGCAAGCTTCTCCACCTTGTCTGTCCATTAGAATTCACCTGGGGAGATTTAGAAATTCCGAGGGTATCTGGATCTTTGCAGTTGGATCCATGCATTGGTATTTTTTTTTTTATACTTCCCACCTGACTTCTATGTACAGCCAGCACTGACAACCACTGGCCCCATGGTGGAGCTTCTGGAATTTTCTGTACCCCTAGTCTTGTGAAAGGGTAATTTTGATCCAGTGGCTCTGGGATAGGGCTTTTCCTACAGGCTTCCTGGAGACATCTATATTGCTGCTAGGTGGGTCACACAGAGGTCAAGCCTGATCCTTTGGAGGGGCTGAGCTATTACTTCCACCAACAGCTGCTTGTCATAGTCAACTCTGGAGCTTAGCCAAAGCAGCTGGAGCCATCTTGGGGACTGGGTAATGTGTCTGAGGAGAGGCTCTTTCTCTGTTATTATAAGAAAAATGTCTCCTTGGGTAATTCTGGGAAAACAATGACTGAGAATTGCTGAAAAAAAAAAACAACATTTGGTGAATTAGTTCATTCAAAAAATTATGGGGATTTGAGTTATGGGTTTTTTCAAGAAAAAACTAGGGTCTTGGCTTAGAATATAGAGGTTGTCCACCAGAAATCTACACTTACATGAGAGGAGTGGAGAAGACTGAAGTGGTTAGAAATAGCACAGGCTTAGTTTCCATCCAAACATGTGAGATGGTGAAAGAAAAAAACAACCCATCAAATCAGCTGCACCCCAACACTCTTCTGTATACACAAGTATCGTACATCCACACACCCCACACATACACACGTATCACGCTCAACCTCATATATATCACACTCACCACACATACACGTATCACACATACACACCACACACATATTGCCCCTCCACATATATGCACATCTGATACATGCCACACATATAAACCACACAGTGCACTCAGACACACATACCATACCCCATATACACGCACAGTAAACACACCACACATATACACACATCACCCCCACACGCCCCACATAGGCATACATATTGCCCTCCAATACATATTACATACATACCGCACCCCATATCCCCTCCCGCACACACACACTATACACACATACAGGTGCACACACCACGCCACACACAGCTCACCTCGACAGAAGTGAATTTCCTTCCAGCCTACAGCCACTTCTTAAATCCATCTCCAAAGAACCCAAAGTGACAGAAGGGAGCAAAGACACTCCCAGACAGGCTCCTCTTCTCCTAAAGCAGGCTAATTAAGGTTTCCAGCCCAGTCACAGGAGAGATCTGAGTTTGTCTCCACCCCCGCCAGCCTGCGGCCTTCTTCCTGGCCCCTCTCTACTGTGGAAGCAAGCCACACCTTAAGTGCTTGAAATTAGACTAACCTTTGGTCATTTGACAAAAAATTGGAACTTGCAACTTAAAACCATCATTTCCCAGTAAAAAGTTGTAGTTAAATAACAAACTCCTGTTCTTTTTTAGAATTTTGCTATTTTGGAATCTCTGAGCTGTTTTGCTGCTGTTGTTGCTAGGGATGGAGCTCAGAGCCTCACTCATGCTAGGCACGTGCTCTACCACTGAGCAGCACCCCAGCCCCTATTTTTATTTTAAATGCCAGCAATCCAGCAGTAGCTGCTCTCATCCTAAACAAAGCTGATAACCATAGAAGTCTGTCAGTGAGAGTGATCACAGCCCTGTTCCTGGGCGCAGAGGGGATATGTGAGGGACTCTTTGAGCCCAAAGACAGACATGTCAATCCTGGGTGAAATGAAAAGATATGTGTTTTTCTCCTACACTGTGTACTGTTTATCCAGGTACCAAGCCAGATGGCCAGAAATTAAAGTGTTTGTAAGTGAAACTTTGATTCTGTGTTCACTGTGCAGGCAGACCCAGAGAGGTCAATTATTCTACCATGGAATTCCACTTTCTCCTCCTCCCTCTTTTGTATCTGTGTCTCAGAGACATTAAATTAGGCTCTTTCTCTTTAGGACAAGTATACCTGCCTAAGTAGTTTACTGGTTTACTACTAACTCTGCCGTCTGCAGTCATGAAGGCTTAATCCACACACCTGCTGCCACTGTCAACATATCTAGTCATTCATTCTGTGTCTGTTCTTTAGTGTCCTTTACAACTCAAGCTCTGTGGGCGGCTTGGCACCTGGCTGCAGGAGGAGGAGGCATGGCTTTACTCCTTCAAGGATGAATTCAGGAGGGAAACAAGTATTCAGAAAGAATACCCCATGTGCCTAGCATGTGGCAGGCACTGTTAGATGCTAGGGCAAAGAAAACAATATTTTTCTTCTCTTGGTGCTGTGACTAATAATGAACTCTCTTCCCCAAAATAGCAAAGGAACCCATGAGAAAACAATTTTAGCTGGCTTAGGCTTGCAGATCCTAGGGAAGACAGAGCAAGCAAACCTTAGGAAGGACAGGATGTATCCAGGCTTCAATAGTTCAAACATCCCCTTGATGATTTTGTTTCCTCATGTTGGCTTTGCTTTCTCCACATGGCAGCCAGGTCTCCAGAGCCTCATCTTCTGCCTCACTCCCCCAGAATCCATCCATCTGTGACACAGTGTGGGTCCTGGAAAGGCCATGTACACTCACATTGGATGACATGCTGTGATCCAGGACAGGGCCCAGAAGCCTGAAGCTTCTATGTGAGGGATGCCTGGGAGAGGCGTTCTGGGTCCTGAGATGGGCGTGGGAGAAAGCCAGACTGTGGAGCCTAATCAGGAAGAAAGGAGGCAGATTCGCAAGTGTGGGGCAGCCTACCCAGGGCACTGGGCAGTTAATTTGCAGGGCCACTGGGAGCCTGGAGGGACTGACTCATGGGAACAAGCCACAAGGAGGCCCACGGGAGGACAGTAAAGCAGGTTTGGGCATGCTGAGCCTGGAGGCCAGTGTCAAGGTGTCCAGGAGGCAGGAGGCCAGAGGAGGGTCCCAGCTCTGGGTTAGAACCTGGACTTATGCAGGTGATTCGTGTCACCCGCAGACAACAGCTGATTCCCGGGAATGGTGAATTTCTGGGAAGCAGAGAACACATGACAATGGGGTCCTGATCTAATAGCTCACACAACCCTGGGAGCTACTGCCTCCAGGTTCTTCACTGTCTTTTTTTTTTTTGTACTGGGGATCAAACTCATGACCTTGCACTTGCCAGGCAGGCGCTTATGCTGCTGAGCTAAACCCAGGCCTGTACCTCCAGGTTCTTCCCTTGGTAAACAGAACTCTGACAATTCAGTAGCTAAGAAGCCCTTTCAGATTTCTCCTTCAACCCTTTTATTCAAGACAGTGGGCAAGCCAAGTATTTTGTAGGAAAAAACCCCCAATATTTTGAGAAGAGTTGTGAATCTAGGCTGAAGGAGGACACTTCAATTATCCAGGGCCTAGGATTTAGGGTAAGGACACTGCTATCCCTAGTAGATAAGTGTGTGGTCATCTTGGTGGCACTTTCATTTTCTTCTAAGAGTATATGATGTCCAGAGGACAGCTGATCTCTGCTGTCCTGTTTCCATGTGCCCCTCCGGGTGAGGCAAGTTTCTCCCCAGTGGGTGTTGGAGCAGTGCTCCTGTCAGGAGGTAAATGGGTCTCAGGATGAAGAAGATAGATAGATGCTTTAGGTGTTCCCTCACCAAAGGGTAAACCCTGCTTCCCCCACTAGGCAGCCTTTCTCTGGTACCTAATATTTATCAGAAAAAATAGCCTTGAGTCGGGAGGCAAATCCCCAGGACCACCATGACTGCCTGGGGGATCATGTGGATTTGCTGACCATCACTGCCACACTATTCCCCCAGGCAGAGGACCCTTCAGGCTGGACGTGGGATGCTGTATTTTGGACAATTTCCTCAGCACACTCCTGAGTGTGAACCCCTATTTCAAGCAGGTGGGCTTCCTGCTGCCACTAGAAAGATGTGTCAGCTTGTCACAGCCAACAATGACATACTTAGCATCCTAAGTGACAGAGTGATTGTCCTCTGACACTGGGCAGGCATTTGTCTGCAACTCTGGGCTGTAGGAGGCCTTTCTATGTGTGACTGGTGGGTGGCCTCTTGCTGATTGTCAGGATCTTCTGAGAGGACTGGAGTGAAGACTTGGCATCAGGATGCTTTCCTGTGGAGGTGATGGTGGGAATGGAGAACCTCAGGGGGCCCATGCCCAGCTTGTTTGGGAAGCCACAAATCCATTTCAGAAAAGGTACAAAAGGTTCCTGAGCATCTTTTTCACCCTCCTTCTAGTCTTCAAGTGTCAGTGAGGACAGGAGGCCACCTAAAGATGGAAGAAGGGCCTGTTTGTCCAAGATAGGAGCCAGGGGTACAGTTAGAGAGCAGTGGCCCCAGATTAGGGCTGAGAGGTGGTTCAGGCAGCTGGGAGCCTTGAGCTCGTCAGTTCTCCCTGGTTTCTTGCTCATAGTTCTTAGGAATGACTATAGAGTGTGCTAGGAATGCCATAGGGAGACATTGCTGTAGATAGCCTGGGCCCTGCTTTATCCTTTCGGATGTCTTTCAAAGGTTCTCCTAGCGGTCACATTTCCCCTGAGGTCTATAATTCTGAGCAGAATACCTTTTGGGGTCCTTTAGCTGCCATGCAAAATGTGGTACACAGCTGGGACTCTATTCACCCTGGGCAGCTTGTCTGAGTCAGCTCACAAAGATCTAAGGCTTCTTCAGTCCCTCGCTACCCAACTGTCAGCAATGACTTTGGTGTGAGAGAATTCACTAGACTCAGGTGGACAGGTGACTAGTGCACGGGGCCTCCACAGCAGCCCAGGATACAGTGGGCATAAGTGGAAGGATTCATGTTTACGGTAGTTGGCATAGTAGTGGTATTTGTTATTTTCCCCATAGTGATAGCCCCTTGTGGGAATGGTAATTGCACAGCCTTTGTCACAGGCCAGACTGGGTACTTTACGGCCAAGGCTCCAGGCATGCACTGGCTGCTGAGACTGGCCCGCATCTCCAAGATGCCAGGAAACCTTCGGGCATGCCATGGGGGGACAATGCAGCTCATGATGCACCTGCCAACCCAAGGGCCAAATCACCTCTTCCCTCAGCCACTATCCGCGCTTGTGAGGGGAATGCACTAATAGGGCTAGGGTATGATGCACTGTTTAACAAAATAGGGACTGTCTTAGTTACTTTGTCATTGCTAGGACAAAATACCTGACATCCGCAAGTTAAAGGAGAAGAGGATTATTTATAGCTCACAGTTTATAGAGGTTTCAGTCCATAGTTGGCTGGCTCAAGGCAGAATGGTATAGGTATGGCAGAGGGGCAAGGCAGCAGAAGGAAAAAAATGAGGGATCAAGGGAGGAGGAGGAGGATATACCCTTCTAGGCCATGCCCCCAGAGATCCACCTCCTCCAAGCAGGCTTTACCTTCCAAATCACATTGAGTTGTAAACACATCACTGGACTAATCCATCAATAAGTATCATGCCCCATGGTTCAATCACCTTCCCAAAGCTCCACTTATGGGCACATGAGGTTTGTGGGGATATCTAGATATAAACTATAACAGGGACTGAGCAGTGTTAGAGTGCAAAGAAGCGTGGTAGGCTGTGGATACAATGTTAGCATCCAAAACCTATATACATATTATCCCAGCACTCTGGAAGGTGAGGGCAGGAAGATAGTACATTCACGCCCATTCTGGCCACTTGACAAGATCCTGTCTTAAAATAAAATTTTAAAAAGGACTGGGATGTAGCTCAATACAAAAGCCCATTCAATGCCCCACTCCTCAAGTGAAACAAAACAAACATGCATAAAGAACGGTACACAATCACAAATCCAAATCATAACAGGGGTCATGGTAGAAACCAAAAGGGCAAAGATGGAGAGTGTGTGTATGGAGGTGGGGGAAGGTCTTTGCAGTAACTCTGTAGGGCTGGAAATGGCATGAACAAGGAACTCCTTGTGCAAAGGGAGAGGGTAGCAAGTCCTGAACCGGGTGATCTAGTGCACTCTGGGGGCAGGAGACAGTGACCAGGGTTGAAATATGGCAGGGAGTGAATGAAATAGAAAAAGTGGGGCCACATCACATAGTAGTACTTCAAGGAGCCATGGTAAGAAGGTTGGGTTTTGTTGTAAAGGTAGTGGAGAGTCTTTCCAGGTGTGAAGCGTGCCCCTTTCAGCCTCCATGAAACAGAAATTAAGAGTAAACTGGGGAAATGAAGGTGGCTCTAGCAAGGGAATAGGCTGTTTTTTGTTGCCAAAACAGGTCAAGTGACCTATATAGAAAGCAGGTTCATTCTGGTTCACAGCTTCTGGTAGTCCAAAGTGGTGGGTCCATACCTGGTGGTAGTTTTCTTGCAGACAGAGTGCCAACATGGCAGTGGGCATCACTTGATGAGATACAGGGAGTGTGTGTGTCCTAGTTCCTCTTCTTATAAAGCCACCAGAATTCAATCATAGGGTGCAACCCCATAACTTCATCTAATCCTAATCACTTCCCAAAGATCCCACTTTGAACACCACATGAAATTAACTTTTTCTTTCTCTCTCTCTCTCTCTTCTTTCTTTTCAGTTTTTGGTGTTTTGGTTTCTTGGAATTTTTTGAGACAGGTTCTCACTATGTAGTACAGGCTGGCTTTGAACTCATTTATGTAGCCCAGGCTGGTCTTGAACTCATGGGAATCCTCCTGCCTCAGATTTGGGGACTAGGTGCCCCCTTGACTGAGAACTACAAAAACATGATTGTAAAAGACCAGAGCTAAGTGAGCCATACTCAATGATTTGAGGTCAGTGTGCCATGTTTTGAGGAGAAGGAACGCATTGAAGATGGTGTGCCCCTTGGCCACAAGAGAAAATCCGATGGCTGCAGCACTCTCAAAGCAAGATACTATTTGCTGAGCTTCTTTTAAAATGCAGGCATCCAGGCATAGATGGGATGAGAGAACTAGTTCCCTATTAACCTGGCCTCCTATTGTGAAGTCCAACTTGTTTTCATTTTTCAAAATAGCTTTCATCTGTTGCTGCTTTCTGAATGATGAATGAGGCTCTCTGAATGATGCACTATCCCTTCCCCCCAACTCATTTGCTTGCTAATAAAAGTGGGTCAACTGTTGAGGCTGATGAGTCTGTCCACCAGAGACATATCTCTTCCTGATTCTCCTTTGTACCTTGAAATTTTGTCTGTTTTTCTTTAGTCCTCACTGTCACCCACTTGAGGTATCCAGGTGCCTCATCAGCACCCCACACCACAGCCTCTCAAGTACTGGGATTATAGGCATGTGCCACCAGGCCCAGGGTTAAGTTTCTACCCTCTTGGTACCCCACAAAGCAGATCAAATTTCAATACAAGAAGCAAACCACATCCAAGATGATCTTGTACTTATATCTCAACACCTGAGTCCCTAAATCCATTATGTCTTGAAATTTCCTCTAGTTTTTGGTTGCTAAACATTTCACTCTTTTCCCTAGTGATTCTTAACCCTGGTTAGTTACACTGCCCAAGGAGCTGTGGGAAATTTATCGATACTTTTGCTCCACCTTTGACCAATCAAGTCAGAATCACAACTATAAATAAAATTGACACACAAATAACAAGCTGAAATTGAACATGGTACCTTGAGTGAGATAAAGGTTACTACCCATGAAACAGAAAAATACATTCTTTTTAGAATCCTTGAGAAGGATTTTTTTAAATGAATAGAAAAATTAGAGGATAATTGATGAAGAAGCAAACATGGCCAATAAGTTTTGAGAGATGCCCAGTTTAGTAAGGTAGCAATTCCACTGCTAATCTTCTCTCCTACAAAAAGAAGAAATGAGCTTATGTACTTAAATATGTGTACAAGGGCAACACTGGCTTTTTTTTTTTAATGGATGCAATCAACATCACTATTTTTTTTCATTTTTTTATTTAAAGAGAAAAAAAACAGGAAAAAGGTAGAAATATTACAGAATTTCAAGAAAAGAAGATAAATAGTAAGAAATCACTAGATGATACATTACACATTGTTTTTTTGGAAATAGTTATTCAAGTTACAGGATTAAAGCACACAAAGTAGGCACTAAAGCAGTGAGAGTGCAAACAGATCTGTTCAACAATCCAACAAGAACCCAGAAATATGGTCATCAATCCCACACATCTAAACATACATCCAGCTATATCTTTTATAGTGCTTCCTATTTCCTCTTTTTTTACAATAGCAATTATACATTTTTAAAATTTTATTTAAAGAGAAGAAAAAAGAAAAAAAACAAAAGAGGGTAGCAATAATACAGAATTCTAAAAGAAAGAAAGAAAAAGGAGAATGAGAAAAAGCCCCACTAAAAAATCAGTAATTTGTAAATTACAGATTGTCATCTTGGATGTAGTTGTTCAAGTTACAAAGTTAAAGGGTACATAGTAAATATTCAAACAGTCAGACTACAAACAGTTTTGCTCAAATATCCAACAAAGATTCAGCAATATGGTCATCTATTTTACACACTCAAACCTACATGCAGTTATATCCCTTAGAGCACTTTCTTTTCATCTCTTTTTTACAATAGCAATTACACATTTTGGTTTTATTACTCTTGTAGTTCTTATTTACTTTTTACACTAGAGACACAATATGATATTTATAAATATGATTCTTATTTATTTCACTAATGAGGATAGTCTCAAGTTGTCTCCATTTGCCTATGAAGGCCTCAAGATCATCCTTTTTTATAGCTGAGGAATATTCCATTG